>JADDOH010017000.1:0-29581 GCA_016648135.1 Agrypnia vestita | reverse complement strand
AATCATCTGACTTTTTCCAGTATGGTCTTGCTTTCCATGTAGCATGTTATCATACCGACTTTGCAGTGAGTGCGTTACTTGTCACACTTCTTACCGTTTGATTAAAGTCGTTTGTGGTCGACAATAAGTCCATGTTTTAAAAAATAAATAATCATTTTTGTTTCTGTACGCTCTTGAATTTTATATTTATCTGACTCCTTACATAATTTTGCTGGTTATATGAGTGTGATGAGATAAACTGTGATTGTAAGATTGGTGTCCGATTGTAGTTATTTGTAATCCGGCAAGCCATCATTGGTCTACTAGAAACTAGACCTCTGTTAAAATCAAATTCAATTGTATAATCATATTAACGTTAGATTCGTCACTAATGTGTACATGACGAGAGAGGTTAGATGTTTTATTTATATTCCGCCATGTATATACAAATGACACTGTGTTAGTAGCTAATAGTGAAATTGATGTGCAGTGCCTGGAGATTAGTACGTCCAGCGCATAAAGAACAAACTCTTGATGAATGTTAGCAAAATAAAAATTTAATTTAACAAATAGGAATCAGAAACAAGTTATGGTGCCAGACATATAGAAGTGATGCTTGAAATTGGCAAAAGAAGAACTAAAGTAGAATGAATGAAAGGTAATGAAAATGTACGTAAGATGGAGTGAACAATATACAAATTATTCAGAGATAATGTAGATCTATTAACATAGTCCATAGAATTAAAAAAGGGCCGATGAGATGGTTTGGGCACGGGAGGACATGTGAAAGAGGAGAGTATGATAAAAAAAATGTAAGGTGAGCGATCAGATATTGGAAGACGTATCTGTTGAAAGGTTGTGATATTCAATGAACAAAAGAAGATGTAGTATAAAAGTGAACGAGACAAGTGGCATTCTATCCCCTGCTTTCTTTCATCTGCGGAGAAATGGCATGCAAATTAGTTATATAGCTATGTACAGGGTGTCTCATAGCCAGTAGTAAAAACTTCGGGGAGTCTTCTTCATTAAATTTTGAATAGAAAATAAGCGACATCAAAGTTTGCATTTTTTTTTTCAGTATTTCTGACCTATCTTGTAATTTATATAAATATTAATTCATTCGCTCTGATACAAGTCAAATAAAACAATTAAAACCTTGCAAAAAAAATCTGGTTCAAATTTCTGCACAGTTTTATTTATTTTATTTGGCTTGTATCGATGCGAATGAATTTTAATATTAAATATACCTAAGTTACATTCATGATACTCCACAGATTTACAGAGGAAAGTTTGGAAAATTTAAAAAAATGACAACTCTGAGGTCGCTGTCTCCTTAACTGTTGTTATATTTCATCCAAAGTTTAAAGAAAATTTTATATTAAAAATTTAATAAAGACTACTTCCCCAAAGTTTTGCTACCAGTTACGAGATACCTTGTACATGACACTATCATTTTAAAAATATTTTTAAGTATTGAAATATTTTGTATTTTTGACATTATGTGTTTAACGGTGATATTCATATTTATCGTAATTTTTCAAATAATATGTGTATGTATTGATTACTGTATCTGTTGTGTTATGTTTGCTGATAATTTAGTTTTAAATATCATGTTGCACAGCTCATTATCTACACATGTTCTGTACCCACTTTTGCATGATTAATCACAATGTGGTTTGAAAATGGTGATTAAACCACAGTTGTTTGTGATTAATCAGATTGCATCTGAAAAAACAAATGCTTTATTGCTATCAAAATGTAAACCATGAATAATATAATAAGAATTGTGTAAGATGCCTGCATTTACATATTTGTCACGCATTATGACGTCATTAAAAATAGTGTTTTATGGATTTACAATTTAAATCTCTGGTGTTTTTCTCTCTAACAATTAGATAATCAAGATGCATTGTAATGATGGTATTTTAATCGGTGACACATTAACTGTTATTTGAGATTTGTATCCGATAACGTTGATGATTGGCAACTGATTTTTTGCTATTCGACGGGCAACTACTGGTACTAAACAATGAATATTCAGGGTGTACCAGAGCTAGCAGCAGAAACTTGGCAGGTAGATTCCTGCCTATATTATGAGTCTAAAATGTTCAAGCAACCATGACCTAATATCAATAGTTATGGAGAAATGCAATATCAAAGTTTGCATTTTTTTCCCAATACATCTGACTTATTTTTTGCAAAAAGTTGAACTATCATGACAGTAACTTATTTTGATTATGAAAAATTTGTTCGCTTTAATACAATTTGAATAAAATCATAAAAACTTGATATGACAGGAATCAAACCAGCGTGATTGATTCGCGACGCTATGCGTCCTCGTCTACCAAATAAAAATGCATGTCAAGGGAGGGAGCGGGAAATTTAAAACAGCACATGAATCATTTTAATATTTACACATTTTATTTAATTAAACACACAATTCTCAATTAATGCTTATCAATTAGAAAAATTATCACTAAATTAAAACTAACCCTAGTCTAAACGCAAGCAGTCCAAGGTCTCCAAAGTCTATCGTGTCCTATCACTCGATGCACAAAAACACATTTCACTATCTGTGGCCCTCATAGCCGCTTTTTCAAACTAAGCTTATCTTCGGCGCCATGAGTAATATGAAAACTTATAATTCTCCCGTACTTAGACTCTTAATCCGAAGGCTTAGAAAATATGAAGTCAATCAATATAAGATGATTGCTCTGAAAATTAGTATGTATAGTCAGAATGTAGAAGCAGGGGTATGTTATATATTTTTGTGTTTTACAGTAACAACATGTTGTCTGCTGCACATGCGAAGACGTACAAGGGAGCAACGTTCCTTTCCCCAGCCAATGTGGTGGTTCCGGACAGTGTGGACTGGAGGCAGAAAGGCGCCGTCACTGCTGTCAAGGATCAGGGAAGATGCGGATCTTGCTGGTCATTCAGTAGTGTGAGTGTGTTGAATATTATGATGTGTCATATTTGAGGAACAATGTTGTCACATTTTCCATGATTTCTGTATTGCTTATATGTCAATACAATTCGTATGGACATTTTTCTAACTTCGGGGGAGTCTTCAATCAATAGAATAGAAATTATTCTTTACACTTTGGGTGAAATATCAACAGAGCAAAAGAATTTTTAAAATGAAATATAAATTATTTTCATTATAGTCCGACGACATTTAAAGCCTCCGGGGCCAGGACACACCCGTGCGCCCTAGCGCGACTGTCCCCAGGGGCCAGGGCGCACCGGTGCGTCCAGAACGTAATTAATTATTTCTCGACGGCCGCGTTTCGAATTTGAAAAATGTGACTTTTTCCCAGTAGAGAAATCCCGTGGTGACCTGTCGTTCCATTTTCAACTCAAAAACATCACGGATTATATTTTAAATCAACAATCAAAACAAAGTTTTTCTGCCGTCAAAATCGTATAGAATTGTTATAGATGGCGCCCCAATCGCGTGTTGTGCAATCGAAATTCAAATATTCCGTCATCAAGGTCACGCGCAATGAGCGTGGTATTTTATTTGTGAATTTAATTTGAGTGAAATTTTTAGGGTCCTCAACAAGTTAACAGAAGATTGGTCAGAAATATTTAAAAAAAAAAAAATTTAATGTTGCTTATCTCTGCAACTGCCGACATTTCACTTTAAGTGTGAAGAATATTTTCTATCGAAAATTTAATGAGGAAGTATAGTTGGAAGTGAGAAATACTAGCTATGAGACCCTGTATAAAAGCAATACTTATTGGTAGTAAAAAAAATTATGGTCTTCGAAATGAACAAATCCATACCATTTTAGGGTACACGAATAAGAAATATTTCAGCCCAGTATGATGAATTTGGCATTTGCACAATTATTTTATTTTCTAATTAAAATTTTTGGACTTTTATATTATAATAATTCTGTTTTATTTTTAATTATCATTAGACTGGTGCCTTGGAAGGACAGCATTTCCGCAAGACTGGAGTCCTCGTTTCTCTGTCCGAGCAAAACTTGGTAGACTGTTCAACGGCATACGGGAACAACGGTTGCAACGGTGGTTTGATGGATAATGCCTTCCAGTATGTTAAAGACAATGGTGGTATTGACACAGAAAACAGTTATCTCTATGAAGGCGTAGATGACAAGTGCAGGTAATTTAAGTTGAATGTGGATTCGAAAGAGGCTCTTTTGTATGTGTGACATATTGTTCACTTGCCCAGATATAGATAATCGGAAAATGTATGTAATTAATTCATTTATTTACAACACACGATATATTACAGTCATGCTACATATCATGTTACATGAAGTAATTAGAAAGATGTATAGAAAAAATCTACCTAATAAAAATGTATCAAAGATACTCCGGTTGTAATAAAAATGGCATCACCTGGCGTGTATGACTCAAAAGGTTTTTTGGGATTCATTGCACAAGTTGATTGAAAATGAAATGCGGTAGACTCACGATTTTCCGGTGTCACATTAACCGTGTTGCAGAGTAACCGGGGCAATAAAAGATTCTGTTTTTTTCCAACTTCATAATGTTGCGTAAATAAAATATAAAACTCCTGTTATGAACATGCAGAAATGCAAAATAGTGAACATTGGAATTACGAAATTTTGGGATTCCCCGTTAGCGTATTTATTTTGACACGAGCTAGAGAGCACTCTGCAAGTCTAATTGTTAAAGTAAATACGCGCCCAAGTGATGTGTTTTGGATTTATTTAATTGTTTATACTCTTATTTTATACGGTCGTCATTGTGTTTTGTGCCGTATGGTGATTGTGTATTTTTTCACCATTTTAACAATTTGAAGTTGTGTATAAATTTTGCATCAGTGGATTATCAAGGCTTCTGTAATAGACATGTCATTTACATAAGAACACATGCATATGTGTCAGATTTTTCGTCATCATAGTTGGTTACTATTGCAAAATTGGTGTCGCTATTACTCGGAAAGGAACAGTTTTGGGTTCGTTTCTCGGTGGTTTTCAATAGATAGATTTTTCTAATAGGTTAATCCAATTTGTTATTAGTTGTTACTAGTTAATAGTTTTAGAAATGAATTGTTGAGTAAGTTGTTCTTTATTGCAGATACAATCCTAAAAATTCTGGAGCAACTGACGCAGGCTTCGTAGACATCCCTGAAGGAAATGAAGAGAAACTGAAGGAAGCCCTGGCCACCGTGGGCCCCGTGTCAGTGGCCATAGATGCCTCTCAAGAGTCGTTCCAGTTCTATCATGACGGTGTTTATTTTGAACCACAGTGCAGCTCTACCAACCTTGATCACGGAGTAAGAATTTGAATATTTACTTATTAACTTATACTTAAAAAGAGAATTTTTATTACAAATTTATAAAATAAACCATTTTTTTACCAAAATGATTTTGTACTAAAATTATTAGTGTCTTAAGGCGGTATATTCACTGCAAATGCATATTTCGGCGTTTTTTTACGAAAATGCGGGTTTTTATTATTCATTTATATCAGAATTTATATGATAGATTGTATTTTTTTTAGGGCGTTAACTTAGATAGAACCTTTGTTCTTATATAAAAGTAATAAACTGAACATTATTTACAATAATTAAGAAAAATATAGGCATTAATCCACAGGCCGCGGCAAAAAAAATGTTTTTAATGTTCCCGGACAAAGTGTGATTCGTTTAAAATTTGTATGTAAGCATAATATGTTTTTTCATACATATAAAGTTTACTTAATTATCTAGAATCTGTACATAGGAAATTAAGAAATATTCAATATTAAAAAAGATATCATTTTTCAAACATGCTTAAATATTTACGATTTTTGGTCATTTTCAAATGTTGTTTATTCATATAAAAAGATGATTTTAAACGATATATTGTATCTATATTCGCACTTTGAATCTTCATTCACTATTAAAAAGCTAATTTTTTTATAAAAAACACGTTAATTAATATTTAAAAATAAAAATTCTATAGTATGAAATGTGTCGAAAAATTACGCAATTTGCAGATCACAATCCGCGCGCCAGCCGGGAGAGGCGGACGCGTTCATGTAGTCCCAATCATTTTTTCATAAAAAAATCACTTTAAAACGTGTTTTTATGCCAAATTTGACTTTAGTTCAAAATAATATCATATTATATATTCGAAAGCAATCTATTCATCGCAGATAATGTTTTTTTTAACTAGTTTTGTATTAAATTGCATTTCTACTCATAACCTAATATTGAACGCATGTCACTTTTGCCGACTTGCTCGCTGACTCGCTATGTTCGCGTTGGTGTCATTGTTATTTGAAAGTCAAGTAAGATATTAATTTACGAGATAATTTTTAAAATATAGATAAATGGTTTTTAATTTTATTTTTAATTCAATACATATTGTTGTAGTAGTTTTTTGTTTATTTTAAATAAAAATTATTTAAATTCAATTATTTTCACAGGTGTTTTGACATTTCAGTCGGAAGTCAAAATAATATCTAAATCTGCTTATTCGACAAAAGTTTTAAATTAAAAAACAGTGATATAAGAAAAATTGTTGTTTACTTTTTTTTTACAACACCTAAATTATTGGAGAAATATACATACGCTTTTTTATATTCTAGACTTAAAACATTTAAAATTCTAATAATATTACGCGAGCATGACTTGCGTTCCCATATATTTTAAACGTCGGTACTCCATATGGTTGTCTCGTTTCCTCGCAACCTTTCTGCCTGGTTGATATTTTGGATCCCATTGCAGGGTTCATCATCAGGACAGAATATTCTACAAAACTCAATCCAAAAGATGAAGTTTCCTTTCAATTTTAACTAGCCATTTTTTATATTATCACAATTTATGTCATATTTGCTTTAGTTCTAGAGGGTTTAGTGTAATTTAAAGATGAAACCACTCAATTCTGTGATTGTTCCAGGTGTTGGCAGTTGGCTATGGAACTGACGAAGATGGTCACGACTTCTGGATTGTGAAAAATTCTTGGGGCGATACTTGGGGACTGGAGGGATACATTAAGATGTCCAGGAATAAGGAGAACCATTGTGGAATTGCATCGTCCGCTTCCTATCCACTAGTATAAATATAATAATATATACATATTACATAAACATTCCCAAATCCGATTATCATCGCTGATCACATAAAGCTGTCGAGAACCGTGTGTAGGTGGGGTAACTTGTGCAATGTCCTTAACGTGTTCTGGGAATAAGTATTGAACATGATTGGTGTTTATATTCATGAAGATGTTATCATTCATTTTTATTGGTTGAATCTTTGCCAGGGGTCACAATTCTTATAAAAATAACTTGTTCAATTCAAAATGTGATATAAATAGTTTTAAGTTGCAAAAGTTGGTTTATCTCATACAGTAAAGTTTGAACATTTTACATTTTAGTATCGGTTTAATTAGAAACTAGAATTATTATTAACTGTGACAATTTTTTAATATAAATTTTGATAAATCATACAGAAAGAAACGGGCAATTATCTATTCAAAAAATATATAGTCGTCACCGCGAGTTGTATTACTGAAGGTATACATATTGCTGGTAGACAGCATTACCAATTAAGCTATAATGACATTGTAGATTGTTGTAAAATTTTATTTGTAAAAAGTTATTTTCTGTATTTCTTAGATAAAAACTGTGATGTACTTTAATAACCTTTATTATTGTTTTTTCGTGAGCTGCTTTGTTTAAAGAATAAATTTTTCCGATGACGTAACGTAACCTGAACGACCAAAGCACCTACTATAAATAACCTTGCTAGTAATATTTTTGGAAAAGTTAAATACCTCCTAATAAACTAAGTTAAGGAAGAGAAAGGATTTAATTACATTATTTTCATTGTGATCCAGGTTTACAAATAGTTATTTTATTTTACAGTTGTAACATTTAATTCAATAAATATCTTATATTAGATTTTGTTTTATTTTCTACTCTGAGTTCACTAACATTTTTGAAATATTGGGACACCCTCATTATGTTTTTAATTTTGAGATAAGGCGAACACGGAATGTGTGTCATTAATATTCTTAGTATTTTCAAAATATGCTTGTGCTGTGAAAATAGGACCGACTTGCTTGTGTCCTGGAGTGGGGCTCGAATCACTGACCACTGGTCACTATGTGAGAGTCGTAACCACTACACCAACAAGCTACTATAGCTAGACTGCATTCAAAAGAATGTGCGCAAAAAATATGTGTGTTGTTACGATGCAAAATATGAACACAGAATAAGTTTTTCCAGTAAGTAACCTTTTTAAACTACAAAATATATATTTATTTGGAATTTCATATTGAGGCTTGTAATAGGGGCTTGCCAGGCAACTTTCCCCCGCTTTCTTCTTACCGGACAAAGCTAGGGAATGGTCTTTTGATTGTGGTCGACCTATATGGTTAGTTATTTATACCTTTTTCATTTTAAGGTAAAATTTATTCTGATTTTTTAACATTAATTTGAAATTAATGTTAAAAAAACAATACAAATACAAAATAAATAAAAAATTGCGATGCGATGGCCAAATTCGCCAAAAATCATGAAAAAGGCCATTAACTCTGAAAACATTTTTGCGTATTTCAAGAAATCATTTGCAAAGCACCTATTTGTTATTCTCTTACAAAAAAAATATTTTTTTTTAGATTTTGTCATTTCAAAATATATTTGAATTACTAAAATTAAACTGTAAACTAAAATATATTGATTTATGGCGCACGGGGCTTAAATTTATTTCGAATTTGCGGCTCTCGTAGCGCAGTGGGTATGACACTGGCTTCCCACACCGAGGGTTCCGGGTTCGATTCCCGGTGAGGTCATAATTTAATCTATGTGATTTACTCAAGCCTGGGTGTTTTGTGATGTATTTCGCTTCTGTAATTGGGCCTCATGGCCTGTTGAAGCGTAAAAAAAAAAAAAAAAAAAATTAATTTGCGGCGCAAGGGAGTAAAAATTATTTCGAATTACGAATTACTGGGGCTAATCTACTATAAAATTAACATTTTGGGACTGGTGGGTTTGAACATTTTTTAATTATAGCGAATTTCGAATTATCGGGGTTTTACTGTACCTCTGTTATATTAACTTTATGAAAGTCACATTTTAAACCGCACGCAATATAATTTTCGTGATACACAATTATTTTTTTCGTTTTTCATTATGCACCATTTATGCACATACATTCACATGCCGTGTACTGCTACATATTAAAAAAATACTGGCCACCAGCTTTATGCAATCATGATTATGAGTTTTATGTGATTTTTTTGTCTTTTTCATGCCATCAGTTGATGCATTTGCATGTCACCTGTTTTCTGATCACCATAATTAAATAGAAAATTCAGTTATAGTGATTGCCGCAATAAAAAAGATTTTTTCTATAATTTAACATTTTTTTTAACAGAGATGGTCTTAAATTGCTATCTTTTTATTTCTTGTACCACATGTCTATCTTGATTCCTTACATAATAAGGTGGGATTAAAACATGATTAAAATAAAATTCTTGGTAGAGCTGGCTGTCGCAGTGTCGCTTTTCAAAGTTATATTGATCACTTTTAAACGTTAACTGTTATATAATTTTTTTAAATAAGAATTGTATGTATTGCGCAATTAGATTTTGAAATTTGTTTAATTAATACTTAAATCAGAAAATTTTTACAAGTTTTATCATCCCATTCCAATAATAATAATTTCCTTGTCTGTCCATAACGTCTGTAACTTCTTTTACAATTTTTTTTTTTTATAAATAAATAAATACTTATTTTTTTAGGAACCGACATGCAAAACAACCATCATTTATGATGGGTTACAGCTGGTTTAATATATGACTTCTATCAAATACATGCAAATAGCATTTTACTTTCGTCGATTGCTATTAGGACCACAGGTGGGTATGTTATGGTTACTGCACGGTTAGAAGATTGCCACTGTGCTGTTACAATAATTTGGAATTTTATATAAAGCGTTTAAAAGTTCACTCAATCTCATGTTTGATATCACTTGCAAAAAATTTGCGAAAAAGCGTATAAATAACACCAAAAAGTTACCGCAGATCAGATCAGACAAATGGAAGAATACACACCTAATGTTTCACAAACTAGACAGGAGACGGTGCATTGAGAGACTGTGACTGTTTGCTAGATATCATTTAGAGAGACAGGATTGGGATGAATGGAGGGATCTTAAGGTAGGGATAGTACCTATCCTGAGTGGTGATGGTACTTTAATCGGTGACACACCATTATTTGAGATTTGTATCTGATGGTGCAACTGATTTTTCACAAATCGTTGGGCAACCATCGGTAAAATCTGTTAATTTTATGAAAGCCACTTACATTTAATGCGAGTAACAATGAGTTTACAAAAACTCTTTTTGAGCAAATCATAAACGCAAAAAATAAATATAAATATTATTTTATTTTCTATACCTAAAATAAGCATAGGTATAGATAGGTCTTTCCATTTAAGAAAGACAATCGAATTAATGTGCGTCGATTTTTTTGTTGATTGAATTCAGCTCCAAAAATATTCAACACTCCAAACGCAAAACTAAAAACTTGTAGCCATAGTCTCGCATATTTTTCTTCAAAAGTGAAATTCTGGTTCCATGAAAAGGGAAGAAAGCATGCACAAAAAAAGCCAAGATATAAGAAAAATTTGAAAAGTCTACTTATATATATTTTATTTTATTAAAATAGAGATGCGAACACGGAATACGTGTCATATCAATATTCTTACTATTTTCAACCTAAGCTAAACGCTTGTGCTATGAAAATAGGACTAACTGGCTGGTCTGGAATGAGGTTTGAACCCGCGACCTTTGCATGACAAGGCGAGAGTCCTAACTACTCGCTTAAAGATTAAAATATATGAACATATATAGAGCTGGCACTAGTCCGAGATGAGGCCAAGACCCACCAAGGGTTGCAGTGCCAAGAGTGATGATGATGATGATATTTTAAACTTTTTAAGTACTTTTACATATCGACAGCTCCTATGTATAATATCGTAACCCACAAATTGACGATTTTGAGTTTTTTGTGTATACACATGTGTATTTAATTATATCTTTAATTTCAAGAAAGAAAAAAAATTATTTTGCAATCATGTTTTATTATTATAAATTATTTTTTTTTCGTTCGTGGAATTAAATACATATAAAATACACAACAAACTCAAAATCGACGATTTATGGGTTACAATATTATACGTAGGAGCCGTCGATATTTTCTTTTATTCACTATTCAATTTACATATTTTTGTTAATGTCTATACCTACTATAGAATTAACACTATTATCAAATTTGTTGATGATTATTTTTTTTTTAGTGCTAAGATTCATTAATATAATGAGTGCACTATATAAATATTCTTGCACATACTGTAACTACTGGAAGAGAACTGTCTGCTATAATACAGTAAAATACTAGTATAGCAGGCAGGGTGTTCATTATTATAATGTGCCTGGTAAAAAACTCATTTCGTTTACAAAATTTTATAATAAAATACAAATACGTACTGTTTTTCTTGAATTTAAATAAATTGTTGTGATAAAACTTTCTGGATCATATCACGTCCGTTGTCATTTGCAAATTAAATTTGAAACATTTCAGACTGTTTCACATGTAGCTGGCTGCTGTGAGAATAAAAGCAGGTAATCTTTCCCAAAGTTAAAAGCAGCAAATTTACTAAATTAAAATTGCTTAATAATTTTTGTTTTATTGACATAAACTTTTATTATGAGCTCACCTCCTCGTGTACAAATGCACTATCATTCGCGCACCCTGATTTTGCTAATGGTCTAGGATAGATATACAACGTTTTAAGTTAAAGTTGCAAGCCCATGTCAACTACATAATATAAAACTTAGAAATGTTCAAACTTTACACTTTGAAGTAAAGGAGTCCCCAGAAGATAGGGGACATTGTACAAATATTTTTTTCAAAATGACAGGTGGTTTCCAATTTCATTTGTAGACTGATATATTATATATATTTCATGTTTTTACAATTTATGAATAATAATAATACTAGAACAAATACACCCTGCCTTAAATTGACTTATTTCGTATATATTTCCATACCAATATGACTATAAATAATATTTTATACAGCAGCTGCTGTAGCGAAACATGTCTAGGTTAGGTCTGAATTGCAAGATTTTTGTTATTTTATTTTAAGTTAATGTACTGATAGTCCGTTTTACATAAAATAATTTCAATAAATCCATAAAAGAAAATAAAGGTAAAACATTGAAAAAAAATGCAAACTTTGATGTCGCTTATCTCCGAAATTGTCAACATTTCACACAAGGCTTAAATAATATTATCTATTCAAAATTGAATGAATAGGACTCCCCCAAAGTTTTTGCTACTAGCTACAAGACACCCTGTATAAGTGGTGTCAATGTATGAAATTTAATTATCAATAATAATGTCAAGTCAAGATTGATTATTTTTATGCGACATACTATGTTATACAACAAATATATGTTAAGGGGAATGTACAGTAGTAATTTTTAAAAACAAACATGTGGAATACACCCGCATTAATTGAAATATTGCAAACATTAATCTTTTTAATACTATCATCATCATAAGTCATTGTCAATGTTGCTTGATGAAGGTCTCTCCAAAACGCCGCCATGTTTAATAATATACCAACCAGTACAATAAATAACTTTAAAAAAAAAAAGTTTTTCTTAAGGCGAATTTATGAGACTTTCAAAGTTCTGGATAATCTGTGGGCACACTGATGAGCATATCTTCCAAATTACTTTTGTAAAGGTGTAAAAAAGTTCCAGTACGATCCTCCATTCAGATAATTTTCTCCAATTAATCCTCTTGAACATCATGAATTTGATGGTGCATCATTTCTAAACAGCACTAATTATGCAATAGTGACCGTTTTCCAGGTGTTCAGTGAATTTTCTATTTTCAATTTTGATATTTCTTTCACTTCTTTTCTTTTACTTACTCGTAGCGTCTGCTTGTCTGTTGTCTGTCGAAAAAACTTTGGATCGATTTTTAACCTTTTTCCCATGATCCAATCAAGCTGAAACTTTGCAGGCAGACTAGTGGCGACAATTTATTCGATTTAAAATTTGTTAGATCATTTTTAAATGACCTAACAAATTTTCGTTTAATTTTTTTTAATAATTTTAGTATAATTTTGGATTTTTCGAAATTTTAATGTTTTTTTCAAATTGGACTCCATAAAAATGTGTAGGAGCCCGATGCGTGCAGTAGGCGGGAAACCTGTTTCAATGAGAAAGAGAATATAATAAAACCTTGGTTTTTGTAGGTTAGTTTTTTGTATGTATGTATGTATATATCTATATGACAAGGTGAGAATCTATTCTGATACTAGCTGAAATAAAGACATATAATTATTATTATAAACCGGCACACATTTATATTTAATAGATTATTCTGGGAATTGTACATCTGACTAAAATAAAAATGAGTAAAAGGGTACTTTTCAAATCTTTAATTGAATAAATTACACAACCATCTACTTAAAACTATTCCCGAACACAGTCAATCCACTTAATTAATTATATATCAACAATCTTAACATACAAAGTGAATGTAAAATAATGTGGTTCATTTTGGCACAGAAACTCAAAATATGAACTTTATGAATCTTGTAATACAGGCACAGGCGTAAGATAACATATTTATTGGAAATCTTAGTAACAGAAATGGTTAAAGAATGATATGGCTAAAATTGTTATATTAAATACAACAATTGGGCTGCAGATAATGTGATGTGGAAAAAGGTGTAAGTACATATTGATTTTTGAAATGTGACTGGATTCTATATTAATGAATCAATCTTTGGATTCACGTTTTCTGGAGATGCAAGGATTGCCTGAAGTTATCTTTAATCCTTCTTGCACCAATTTCCTCTATTCCTTTTAACAGGAAAATTTGTACAAGGCAATATGTATAATTATTCATTGTTGGAGATGCACATTATCAAAACATAATATTTTGAGAACTTATTTTCTGCAGCACTTTAAATAGACAAATTGTTTCTTTAAGATTTTATTTCTCAAAAAAGTAATTTTCGTTCGTGACATTTTTTATCATTGCTGCGCAATACTAACCAACAGGAATGACATTTGTTTATTTCCGCTAATGAGCTGTTTTACACTTGTTAGTACACTAGTTAATAATTATGTGGGTTGTGGTGGAAGATATTATTAACCCGATAAATGCATACACACAAATCTTTGACTTTCCTTGTGCTTTTGTTATGGGGCAAAGTTGAAGGAAAGAAAAGGCAAATTCAAATTTAGATTCATTCGATAATTTGATTTAAACTAAAAAATTCAAATTTATTATAAGAATATGTGTAATTTAAATTATTCCGTTTTAAAAGAAAACAATGGGATTTTTCCATCGCCGATAAGTTGTGAATTTGAATAAAGATAAATAAGTTTTTAATTTTCAAACAAGGTATAAATTACAGATCTTAAAACAAATTGCTACAAGACATACATTAATGGCTTAAATTACAGTATACTTTAACATTTATATACATTTTTAATGAACTTTATTTAAACATCAAATTTTTACTTTAATTTTTTTAAATCAATTTGATTAAAAAATCAAACAAGAACCAATACAAGACAGGGCTAATATTTGGGTCAAGCTCGTCATTCAATAAAAAACGTGTAAGTACAAATTGTAAGTAAATCGGTGTTTAAAGATATTAAAAATATGCAATATTTTTCTTGATAGTAAAATAACACCAGCTGATTGAAATTTCAACATTTTACATAAATATTATGTCACATCTTTAAACAGAAAACGAATTTACACAAAGGGATTATTGAGATTAGGCCCAACATGAAAAAAAAAAACAATGTTTTATGAATTTTTACTTAAATAATTTTATTAAAAGTAAATATTTCTATAAAACCAAAATAAAGATGAATTAATATTATGTTAATAAACATAAGTGAAAGGCCGGCAAAATTATTTCTTCTTCGGTTTCTTGGGATTTCTGGAGCGACTCTTGGCTTTACACAGCGGGCATATGGGAGCGTTTCTGTGGATTTGTTGGTGACACGAAAGGCAAGACTTCATGGGAGGCGGTTGTTGTCTGAAAATTAAATATATTTTTTAATAACTTGACATTTATTTGAACGAAGAAATAAAACTTGGTATATATACCACATAATATTGCAGCAAATTCTTAGATTAGTTATTCCCAAGAGACTTGAAAATTTATAATTATATTTTCTGTCAACCAAGCTGCTTTCATACAAAAATTCATAATATGTACAATTAAACCCTGATACAGTAAAACCCCGTTAATTCGAACCCTGATAATTCGAAATTCTCCATAATTTGAAATTTTTAAAACTTTTAAGTCCCAAATTGTGAATTTCATAGTTATAGTGCCACCACAATAACTTAGCTTGCGAGGGAGGGCGTCCCTGTCGCCTAACAGAAGTTGCCAGAATGTAAATTTATTATACAATACATAATGTACAGAATGTCCGGTGACCGGTGTCGTAGTCTTTAAGGCGATCGTCTAGCAGAATGAGCAAATTTCACCATTTTTTCTTATATCTTCTCTTGCGTTTTTTATTACATTTTTGTATGGAAATATCTCATTTTAAAATTTATTCATCAGGTTACATATATTTTAAATACGAATATCTTATTAAAATGTCATAAACTAAATTAAATAATTGATTAATAAATTACCAAACCTACGATGTTTTAAAAATGAAGAAAATTGCTCCACTTTGTGGGCCATTTATGACTGAACGGCGTGTGAGATGTCTTTTTTATTCAATAATATTACAAAGTTAACGATTATCTTAAATTTGTTACAATTATAGAAAAATCTGTTAATACGTTTACATGCAATTTATGTTTTAAAAAATACTGTTTTTTAAAAATATTTTATTTTTTTGTGGGTCTTTTTCAACTCTTTTTACATGGTTGACAACTTTTTTACTTCAATAGTCAAAAGAATAGATATTATAATTTTACAATAAAAACAAAAAAAAATCAAAATCTTTGTCGATATTCCTGATTTTAGATATTTAATCAAGACGCAACGTATTTATGACACAATACGCAGTGCCTTGATTAAATAGCTAAAATCTGAAATTGAGAATAATTTTTTGATTTTTTTTTGTATTAATTTTAAAATAAAAATGTCTATTCCTTTAATTTATTAAAGAAAAAAAGTTATAAACTATTTTAAAAGGATCGAAAAAACTCACAAAAAATAAAAATAATTTAAAAAACAGTATTTTTTAAAACATAAATTGCATGTAAACGTATTAACAGATTTTTCTATAATTGTAACAAATTTAAGATAATCGTTAACTCTGTAATATTATTGAATAAAAAAGACATCTCACACGCCGTTCAGTCATAAAAGGCCCACAAAGTGGAGCAATTTTCTTCATTTTTAAAACATCGAAGGTTTGGTAATTTATTAATCAATTATTTAATTTAGTTTATGACATTTTAATAAGATATTCGTATTTAAAATATATGTAACCTGATGAATAAATTTTAAAATGAGATATTTCCATACAAAAATGTAATAAAAAACGCAAGAGAAGATATGAGAAAAAATGGTGAAATTTGCTCATTCTGCTAGACGATCGCCTTAAGAGAAATTTGGTCGGGCAGCATTAAAGAAACCAAGCAATAATGCGGCCATTCTATCTGTCAAACGGTAATATTGATCCATTATTTATCTTTTCAGCTTCGCAAAACTTTAATATTTCATTGGCAATTGTTCATGCACCAGCCCGGACTGTTTAGGATGTTTTGGACATAATAATTCAGTGTATATTGGTAATCAAGATGTCACAGCTCCCGAAATTGAACTGAATGACAGGGCGAGGGGTTACCGCCGGGTGCGGGCGGGGCGGGTTTTAGTTCCAGTCGCCGCCCGCCAAGTTATTGTGGTCATGCTCTAATTAACACCGATATTTCGAAAACGCCGGTAATTCATAATTTGAAATATTTTTTAGCCCCTTGTGCGGCAAATCAATACATATTAGTTTGCGTAATTCATTTTTTTTTTAAATATGAAGAAATTGAATAAATATTGAGTTTTTCACAAGTGAGAACACCAAATATGTCAATATTGGGTACTTTGAAATGTCGCGATCTTTGTTTTAGCATAATAAACATTGCGTTTTCAAAATGATTTCTTGAAATATAAAAAACAGACATTTTTCACAAAATTGATGGCTTTTTCATTTTTACGATTCTTGGCGTATTTTGCACTCAATACCTTATGGAATGCCCCTTTTCTATACATATTGTGTCGCGATCCCTAAAATTGGGGAATCCTGTGTATGCTTCTTTCAGTTAGCTGCCTTGATATGCACGGATAGTTCAGTTTGCGGTATTTGCAGTAATCCTCATACCTAAACGTGTTTTAAATTGTTTTTCATATTTTTAAATTTGTCTTTAGTTTGATTTTTTCTAATCACTGTGTTTGTGTCATTAAAATGTTTAATTTTCTTTGTAAGATGTTATTAGTGACTTATCTTATTGTTTCAGGTATTTATTGACAATTGTATTCTATTGACAATTGTATTCTATTGACAATTGTATTCTATTGACAATTGTATGTCCTTCAGTCCATTTTTTTTTAATAAATATGAAGAAGTTTATTATTTCACATATTTATAGACAATTGTATTTGTGCTGGGTGTTGGTCTGAGTCGGAAAAAAGACGGAATAGAAAGTTTATAATGGTAGGTATGATGAAATAATAAGTACAGACACATGTAAAAACTGACTCAATCTACCACGGACAATCTCTGTAGACAGTGTGCTAGCGCGGTCAGTGAATTTTTTTTCAGCTTTAAATAAAGTAAACATATTATGATTTACATGAGCAGATGTCATCATTTACGAACAAGATTTAGAACCTACCAAATATATGTGATAATGCTATCAAAATATACACAGTAACAAGTGTATTTATTTTGACAGTTAGAAATTGATAAAACCATTTTATCAAGAGCTTGGGGTCAAGCTGTTGATAGAATGCAGAAGATCACTGGCTGGTGCAATGAATAGGAAATATTATGTAACAATTTATTTATTGCATAATTATGTTGAATAGGTACCTAAGAATATTTTTTTCAAAATGTGTTTAGTTTTTTGTAAAGTGCGTATTGAATTGATAAAACGGAGAACAAAGGAAGTTACGTTATGTGCTGTGAAAATTCCGGTAAAATATGAATATGTATCGTCATAATATTACCTACAATTTTACCTTTCACATTTTTCGGTACAAATTTCATTGCAATCTGAGGATGTGGGCAATATCTACCCCCACACACACACACACACACACACACACACACACACACAAACACACACACACAAACAATAAAATTACTGATACAGATAATATTGGAAATGGTTAAAAATATTACTGAAGATAATTTTTTGTAATTAAGATGAATTATAGAAGTCTCACAGAGACAATGCTATGAATGAGAGAAATGCGTGTGGAGGTCTTTTTTGTATAATGGCCCAGGGTTTACAACCTGTATGAGGTGGCTTAAGTGACCACTCCAAATAATGCAACGCTCACCAATTCCATCGCAAGAACATCCACACATTACATCAAAAAACTGTCTACGTGACGTTGCGGTCTGTACTGATATACGCTCTGTTTTTGTTTTTAGAATAACTCGCCACCATTGATTAAATCGCTTTGATTTTGATTGGTAAAACGACGCGTCTCTCGATTCTCTATCCAAATGACATGCATAACTCATTTAGACCAGAACTTAAGCGACAATGTGTCTTCAAAATCGTTTTAATTCAATGTTTCAACATTGAAGTGTCGGACTGGCTTATCCTATACACATCTAGGAACAGTATACAGATCACCTGCCCACCTTTTCATCTATCCTGTGACATATAAATGTAAAGTTATAAAACCTGATGTATGATGAGATGTAGAAAACAAATTGATTGTCAACAATGCCGAATGCCAAAATTCAATTCTTCCGACAAAATATATTGTTCGACGTCTAAGTAAATTACTTTTCCCATTAAGGATATATCACAAAATCAGGTGATTGTCAATCTACATAATATTGAACATTCCTACAGTATAATGTCGAAACATTGAATAAACGTAACATTGGTGACACATGTAAAAAAAACACACACCAGCATAAATAAGATTGTCAATAAACCAACTACAATCCTAATTGATACAAGCGGCCCTTAGTTTATGTAGGGAATGTCAATATGATAGTGGGGAAATATAATTTTTATATAATAAATATAACATTAATCTTTCCGCAATTCTTGCATTTAAAGCATTTCTTGTAATATAACTATTGAAAGACATCTTTTTGACAGTGGACAATACCACAGACTAAAGATGATAGAATGGTAATACATAATAATAATATTGGCCCTCGTAGCCCAGTGGGCATGACTGGCTTCTCACACCGAGGGTTCCGGATTCGACTCCTGGTGAGGTCACAATTAATCTATGTGATTTTACTCAAGCCTAGGTGTTTTGTGATATTATTTGCTTTTGTAGAAGCACAACAATTAAAATATTACAATTGGGCTTCTTGGCCTGTTGAAGCGTAATTTTTTTTTTCATATGATTCCGCAATACAACATGTATACACCGCACCCACCACATATAGCGATATACGAGGTATTTCATAGCTAATACCAAAAAATTTACAGGTGGATTCCTGCCTTGCTAATGAATCGAAAATGTTTTTCGTAATCGATATAAGTTAATGTAATGATAATTCGACTTTTTGCAAAAAATAATTCAGAAATATTGAAAAAAAAAAAACTTTGATATTGCATATCTCCATATTAATATTAGATCATGGTTGCTTTAACATTTTCGACTCATTATCAAGGCAGGAATCCACTCGTAAAGTTTTTGCTACTAGCTATGAGACACCCTGTATGTTTAACCCGATCAGTGCCACTGCCGCGTAAACGCGCGAAACTTTGCATGTCCCGTCAGGCCAGTGCCGCGTTACCGCGCGGGAATTTTTCGATGTAAATGCGCACAACAACAAACGATTTTTAACACGTCACCAATTTTAAATCGTACTGGCATCTATAGACAACGATCCTAAGCAGTTACCATATTTTTAAAACCACCAAATCTCGTAAAATTAGTGATTTATGAAAGTGTTCCATCTGACAGTTCTCAGAGTTCGCTAGGGTCGCCGCTTGCAAAGTTTTTTGGCTGAGAAACGGGGAATCCTGCAATACTTCAATTTAAAACTGCGCGTTTGGCTTGATTTTGTTCCCAATTATTGACAATATTCGTCGGTTTTTTCGCCATTTTCGTATTTTTAATGCAATTTGAGTGAATATAACAATCTTGTGCGTCTATAAAATTATTTTTTTATCTTTATTTTAGCGAGATTCAACTGAATTTTTTGTTTCTCTGTTTTTCCGTACTTCAGTTTGATTTTGTTCACGATTATTTAAAATATCAGTGGGTTTATTTCGCCGTATTCCTGTATATAGTGCAATGTGAGTGAGTATATCTATCTAGTGTGTCTATGAAATTAATTTTTTCTTTGTACACGTTGTGTTCAAATTATTGTGTTAATTTTTTGTTATAATACATGCTGTATCGGACAGGTAGAATTATGACGACGGGATGATGATGATGATGATGATGACCCGTCTGATATGACGATGTGATGATGATGATGACCCGTCTGAAGTCAAGAATTTTGGCCCTTACGGAGGGCTCAGGTCCGTTGTATGGGCCCACCTCGCCTCCAAGCGGATAGTCGGCGCTGGCACTGAGCCGGCGATATGTGACATCTCCGACGGAGGGCGTTGGAAAAATTCCACGAAGAAATTACATTTTTGGTCTTATCTTGTAAAGTGTTGAAATATTTGAAATACTTAAGAAAATGAAATATTTAAGTTTGATGAAATATTTAATGAAATATCTTAAGAATGAAATATTTAAGAATTAGATAAGACATTTGTAAATGTAATATTGAATAAAATTGATGTTTCGTGGTCTTGATATACAGGGAAAGCTCGCGCGATGGGAATAAAATCATTTTTAAATCGCGCGGAGCGCCGCGGACTATCATAGAATGGCCGCTATTTTGATGGAATTTATGTAAATGTCCTGCCTCGAAGAGGCGAGGAAGTAAAAATACATAAGTATTTAAATGTGCCAAATGAGTCCTTTGTGTGGTATTGTAAAGTAGAAATTAAAATAAAAAATGTTTAAATTGAGAGTAAAATATCTCGCGTGGGCCCTTGACCGCGCCGCCTGTAGGCGCGGGTAGTGGAAAAAACCCGGCGCCATAGTAGCGCCGTGCGTCTGGAACGAGGGCCAAAGCGAATATTTTTGAACTCTGATTACGGACGTCACAGACATCCTAGCGAGCTGAAACATTTTTTATTGTGTTCCTCGTGTGAACATCTATGGGAATGATATGTTTTTGCGGGTGGGAAAGTGCACGAGCGCACTTTATTTGTGGCGGCATTTTGGCTGCCTATTACGCAATTAATATCTATCCGACATACTTGAAAATATCACCAAAGGATGCGCTTGGTTGAGATCTATCGAATGGTATAACTTAGAATCTCGTAAAATCATGTTTACTATTTTTAACCGAATTAAATGTAAATTAATTCTTGAAAATGCCGCGGTAAATCGGCATATTTTGTTGAATAACTAGGTAAATTCACTCTTGCGGTTCCAGTAAACGACATCATCCTATGGGCAAGACATAGATTGGTATAGATGATGTGTTAAAATCCCCGGGGGGGTGGCGTTTAATTTGCTATCGATTAAAATATTTAATTTTAATCCGCGAATCGGCACGGGAGGCCGACATTTTGCGCTCCAAGCGCCCGGTGAATCGAGCACGCTGATTGGTCAGCGGCGCGTGTCAGTGGGAAGCTTTCCGCACTGTATAAATACTGCGCCGGGCGGGCGAGTGCTCACTGCTACTGCTTATTCTGCTGGGAGCCTCTGCCGAGTACGCCTACTGGAACATTTTATTCTGCGTTTTACTTCACACCCTGCTTGACCCCTGCTTTTCTTCTTTGGATTTGGACTCTGGATTTTCTACTGACTTCTGCATTTGGACTTGGCTACGATTTTGGATTTATTGGACTTGTTTTTACCACCTGAGGCGACGACTTGGCTTGGATTCTGGACTTGGAAAATTTTCTGCGCTCTACACTCCCGGCCTGCTAGTACATCGGGGCTTCGGAAGCGAACTCAGCGGACCGCACCTGTTATTTAATTGTTTCCGTGTGGAACAATTGGTCCTTCGAGAGCCGGATTGCTGAGTTTCGCTTCACCACAGCGGAGCCAGGAGGATGTCGCGATCTGGGAGCTACCAGGAGCACATGAAGGATGAGCAGCATCATCACCGGGGGCGGCCGATGCTGACCTGGACCAACGCCGGGCATGCTGCTCCGGCCTGTGGTGGTCAACATGCTGTGCCTGTCGGTGGCCGCCGATGCCAGCTGGCCAGCTGTGACTTGTGCTGGAGGTGCCCTTAAGCGGTCTAAGGAGGATAGAACGCCAGAGCACGTCATGACGAGTTGATGTAAGTGACACTGCACATATATATTTATTTTATTTTGGTGGTTATATTGGGTGTGAGAAGGCATAATGGAATACTTCATTGAGATGGGAGAGGGCGGCAATGAGAGCTACCTTCGCCTCAGCGAAGTGGTGAAACACGCCAGTTTCAACTCATTTTAAAATTTCAAATTTTTAAAATTTTTTAGCCATTATGGGCCTTTCTCTTGAATGGAAATAGAGGGCGTGGAAACCCGCATAGCCTCTAATGTTTATTTTCAGCCAAGCAAACACCGAAATAAATATTTGTGATATGTATATGTGAAATGTGTGTATATTTATAGATGGAGAGATATACACGTGTGTCAAATATGACGTGATGATATACATATGTGATGAAATATATATATAGGTGTGAGATATGTATGTGAAAATATGTATAGATTCAAAAGTGTTTGAAAATGTGTCGATGTGCGACGAAACTATTCGCCGCCCCGATCGGCCGCGGCGCGCGGCGGTCCGAGCAAACTGCTCACTAAGTAACTGCGCAAAAAGTAAAGCACGCGCGATGAGAATAAAAGTGAAATTTTGTAAAATAATTTTATTTTCAAATATATGTTAAAGTGAGAAAAGCGCGCGTGTGTTGTGTCAATGAAAAGGACGGACAGATTCCAGCCGATCGAGTGGACGCCACCGACTCTGAGCCCTGATTATTGCGCTATACATACATAAGACGTCGGCGAACACATTGGCCGAACGCAGTATATATATATGGGAATGTCGGCGGGCACATTGGCCGAACGCGGTAGATACGTAAGGCGTCGGCGAACACCTTGGCCGAACGCAGTACATAGGTGGCCGTCAATCGGTTGAACCTGTTGGACCACGTCGCGCGCGTGAAAGAGAGAGCATTACGCTCAACGGTTGGACCGCGTCACGCGCGTGAAAGAGAGAGCATTACGCTCAACGGTTGGACCGCGTCACGCGCGTGAAAGAGAGAGCGCTACGCTCGATGGACGAGCGCGTGAATGAGAGAGCACTATGCTCGACAGATGGGACGTCAGCGTTCAGAAAACGTCTAATTGAGACGTGACAAATGCACCGAAAATTGCATTGAACAGCAGATTGAGTGCATACAAAATGAAATATGTGTGTGTGTGTGTGTATCAGACGACTGGTGAGAATAGTGAATCACAAAATGTAAGCGGAGTCCATTGCTATATGTGAATGCGCGCTGAAATAAATGGCTCGCGCTAAAGCAAATGTGGTATGAAAAGCGCGCGTATTAAATTGTGACGCGCAGAATTTGTGGAATGCAATCTTCACTACTTGAGACCAGACGCAGCACACAAATTTGGAACCATGGAAATGGTCAGCACATTGACGTGATCTGCCAAGACAGAAAGGGACAGCAACAATTTGGCTCTCCTTTCGGCGGAGTGTATGACGTCACCATTGGGAGAAACCTACCGCGTCATACGCACGAGTTATAGACGGCGCGTGAAGCCGCCTGATTGTAGCTCGAGAGCATTGTGGATCCCTGTAAAAGTGGCCAGATGAAATCTAATGAGATTCCGATTGGAATCTGGCGGGAACCAAATCTCGAGAAATATGAGTGTTCACCATAACAGCGCTTTGAATGGAGCATTGTTTTTTGGGAAATGGTGTGATATGTTTTGGTTTTGATAATATTTTGATATTATTTATTTATTTGATTAGACCAATGTTCACATCCATGTATATGTAATGTTCACATTACTAATGCTGTCTCTTTTTCTTTTTGTTCTGGCGGGTAATGAGGAAACACAAATCACTTGGACAGGCGAGGACTTGGCGCCTGGGGCATAATGTGCAATTGGACCGCTTGAGATGATCGCGGATGGGCACGCCTGATGCTGTGATTTTGGCCGCTTGAGATGATCGCGGATGTTTCGGTCATTCACCCTGCAGAGACAGCGCCGAAGGAGAAGAATCATCCGCCACCTGAAGTGGCTCAGATGGAAAGGCGCCCGGAGACAGTACTAGTGACCCGGCAGCCGGCCACGGGGGGAGCGCTACCAGACATACAGCGCTTCTCGTCCTGGACCCGCTTACTACGAGCCACTGCATGGGTACGGCGCTTCGCGGCGAACTGTCGCCGCCCGGCCGCCGCGCGCGTCCGCCAAGACATCACGGCCGACGAGTGGGCCGCGGCCGAACGCGCCTGGATTTTACACGCTCAGGCAGAGACATTTTGGCCTGAGATGAAATCTCTCCGCGATGGAACATCAGTACCGCGGACCAGTCGCTTGCACCACACGACGCCCCATTTGGATGCACATGGCGTCATCAGGATGAGCTCGCGACTTGAGGGCACGACGACAGAAGGGATACCGCCGGGACTACGGGCGCCCGTCATACTAGACGGTGGCCACCCGTACACGCGGCTAATGGTGCGTCACTACCATGAGCGCGCGAATCACCCGGGCACAGAAAGGACCGTAGGAGATGTACGTGAGAACTTTTTTGTGCTCAGATTGAGACCTGTGGTGCGCCGGGTGAAATTTGAGTGCCAGCGATGCCGTGTTGAGAAGAGCCAGCCGGCCCCGCCGATGATGGGCCAGCTTCCGGACTGCCGGCTGGCACACCACACACCCGCATTCCACCACTGCGGATTGGATTACTTCGGGCCGATGCAGATAACCATCGGGCGCCGGAAGGAGAAGCGATACGGCGCGCTGTTCACCTGTCTCACGACGCGAGCTGTGCATATGGAGCTAGCCGAATCATTGTCAGCTGATTCGGCCATACTTGCCATCAGGAGGATGGCCGCGCGCAGAGGCCATCCGCGCTTCCTGTACTCGGACAATGGAACGAACTTCAGGGGCGCGGAGAAGGAGATGGCGGTAGCCCTCGTCGAGCTGAAGGAGGACTCGCGGATGAAGGATCATCTCGCTGAAAGCGGGGTTGAATGGCACTTCAACCCCCCACTTGCCCCGCACATGGGCGGCGCATGGGAGAGCCTGGTGCGGTCTATCAAGCGCGCACTGGAGGCTACATTGAAGGAGCGGGCTCCACGGGAAGAAACATTGAGGACCGTGCTGGCTGAGGCGGAGTTCACGGTCAACAGCAGACCGCTGACACATGTTTCGGTGGACCCGAAGGACGACGCACCTCTCACCCCCAACCATCTGCTACTAGGGGCGGCTGGCAGAAATTCGCATCTCGCGATTTACAGCGCACTGGATGAAAATGTTTGTTTGCGGAAGCAGTGGCAGATGGCTCAACAGATGGCTGATCTGTTTTGGAGAAGATGGATGCGGGAGTATCTGCCGACTTTGGCGCGCCGACGCAAGTGGCAGGATGCGGCGCCCGCGATCCGAGAGGGAGAGGTGGCGATCGTCATGGACCCCGCTCTACCCAGAAACACGTGGCCAAGGGGACGGGTGATTGAAGCGAAGGCTGCGGCGGACGGACACGTACGTGTGGTCCGCGTGAGAACGGCAGCAGGAGATTACACCAGACCCGCTACCCGGATCATCACCATGTCACAAGGGCCGCGGATGGACCTGTCCTCCTAGCATCGGTATAGCCCAGCTATACGGGGGGAGTGTATCGGACAGGTAGACTTATGACGACGGGATGATGATGATGATGATGACCCGTCTGATATGACGATGTGATGATGATGATGACCCGTCTGAAGTCAAGAATTTTGGCCCTTACGGAGGGCTCAGGTCCGTTGTATGGGCCCACCTCGCCTCCAAGCGGATAGTCGGCGCGGGCACTGAGCCGGCGATATGTGACATCTCCGACGGAGGGCGTTGGAAAAATTACACGAAGAAATTACATTTTTGGTCTTATCTTGTAAAGTGTTGAAATATTTGAAATACTTAAGAAAATGAAATATTTAAGTTTGATGAAATATTTAATGAAATATCTTAAGAATGAAATATTTAAGAATTAGATAAGACATTTGTAAATGTAATATTGAATAAAATTGTTGTTTCGTGGTCTTGATATACAGGGAAAGCTCGCGCGATGGGAATAAAATCATTTTTAAATCGCGCGGAGCGCTGCGGACTATCATAGAATGGCCGCTATTTTGATGGAATTTATGTAAATGTCCTGCCTCGAAGAGGCGAGGAAGTAAAAATACATAAGTATTTAAATGTGCCAAATGAGTCCTTTGTGTGGTGTTGTAAAGTAGAAATTAAAATAAAAAATGTTTAAATTGAGAGTAAAATATCTCGCGTGGGCCCTTGACCGCGCCGCCTGTAGGCGCGGGGAGTGGAAAAAACCCGGCGCCATAGTCGCGCCGTGCGTCTGGAACGAGGGCCAAAGCGAATATTTTTGAACTCTGATTACGGACGTCACAGACATCCTAGCGAGCTGAAACATTTTTTATTGTGTTCCTCGTGTGAACATCTATGGGAATGATATGTTTTTGCGGGTGGGAAAGTGCACGAGCGCACTTTATTTGTGGCGGCATTTTGGCTGCCTATTACGCAATTAATATCTATCCGACATACTTGAAGATATCACCAAAGGATGCGCTTGGTTGAGATCTAGCGAATGGTATAACTTAGAATCTCGTAAAATCACGTTTACTATTTTTAACCGAATTAAATGTAAATTAATTCTTGAAAATGCCGCGGTAAATCGGCATATTTTGTTGAATAACTAGGTAAATTCACTCTTGCGGTTCCAGTAAACGACATCATCCTATGGGCAAGACATAGATTGGTATAGATGATGTGTTAAAATCCCCGGGGGGGTGGCGTTTAATTTGCTATCGATTAAAATATTTAATTTTAATCCGCGAATCGGCACGGGAGGCCGACATTTTGCGCTCCAAGCGCCCGGTGAATCGAGCACGCTGATTGGTCAGCGGCGCGTGTCAGGGGGAAGCTTTCCGCACTGTATAAATACTGCGCCGGGCGGGCGAGTGCTCACTGCTACTGCTTTTTCTGCTGGGAGCCTCTGCCGAGTACGCCTACTGGAACATTTATTCTGCGTTTTACTTCACACCCTGCTTGACCCCTGCTTTTCTTCTTTGGATTTGGACTCTGGATTTTCTACTGACTTCTGCATTTGGACTTGGCTACGATTTTGGATTTATTGGACTTGTTTTTACCACCTGAGGCGACGACTTGGCTTGGATTCTGGACTTGGAAAATTTTCTGCGCTCTACACTCCCGGCCTGCTAGTACATCGGGGCTTCGGAAGCGAACTCAGCGGACCGCACCTGTTATTTAATTGTTTCCGTGTGGAACAAGAAGAGTATGGCGTTCTATCCTTGTCGTCTATCCCTATCCTTGTGGGGAAGCAGCGTGTTACTTAGTAAGTTTTTACTTAATGAAAACAAATAGATCAAATAAATTATAAAAATTAACAATCGCTGGAGGAATGCAGTCATCCACTGGTACCCGCGTGGAATCAAGAGCCTGACTGGCTGCAATAAAATCAGCTCGAAAAGTGAAACTTAGGGAGGCCTTCATCCAGAAAGTAACAGATAATGAGAATTGACGCATTTGTATGGTAGAAGACTCATCAGGTCTCTTGGAGATTATCGTTTTTATTTTGTTTAAAATATTTAACCCTTTATAGGGCAAAATAAAACACTTTTAGAAATATCAACCCCTCATATTTAGGTTGGTCATTTATATGATTTATATGCTACTCGTTGTATTGTCAACCTCAGTTAGGCAAGGCATTTTCAAGAACGTCTATTGGTTAATAAAACATCCATATACTTCGAATGAAATGGACATGCTGTCCTATTTTTGAATTTCAAAAAAAAAAACTCTGTTTGAAAAATGTACAGGATATTAATGCTGTATGTATACTATATGTTTATTTTTTAATATATAAGTAGCTCTTGCATGTTGACGATACAACTTTCTGATCGTTTTAAAAACGAGAAGGCAGCAAATGTAAAATTTCCCAGGCTGCGCTATTTTCGGCAAAATTTTCACAAAAAAGAAGGCAAACACGGTATCGCTTTTCGAAAAACATTACAATGTATTTTTGAAACCTGTAAACTCATCAGCCCGTCCGCCCCACCAACAGCATGTCGAAAATTCAATAGTTTCCAGGTTACGCAGGTACTCACTGCAAAATTCATAACTTCAATGTAAATGAGATTTTGAATAAATAATGGGTGGCCATAATTAAACAGCAAATATAATTTTTAAATTGCAGGAGTTTGTATTGATTTAAAAACTAACCCATAAAAAACAAGTTTTTATTATACTCCCTTTCTCATTGAATCAGGTTTCGTGCCTATAACGCGTCGGGCTAATTACTCATTTGTATTGATTCCAATTTGAAAAAAACATTAAAATTTCGAAAAATCCAAAATTATACTATATTTATTAATTTTTTTTAACGTAAATTTGTTAGATCATTTTTATAGTCGCCACGAGTCTGCTTGCAAAGTTTAAGATCGATTGGATCGCGGGAAAAGGGTTAAAAATCGATCCAAAGTTTTTTCGTCAGACAAGCAAGCAAGCAGACGCTACGAGTTAAAAGAAAGGGAGTAGAAAGAGAAGCCAAATTTTAAACGAACGATTTGCTTATTGCACACATTTTATCATTATGTCACGGCTTCGCGACGGCAGGAGATGAAATTCAAAAATTAAACTCAAATTTTATTTCATAGTTACACAAAGTCACTGGAGACAAACTTAAATGTAACACTAAATCGTAATTTGCACTAATGGTCACACGAAAATCAGTCAATTGACTGCGAAATACTTTACAACGCCGTTTCTATTGCATTGATTCACTACTAGAACACTCCCCACACGCAGGCAGGATGTCTGATTCGCTGGTTTGGCTTACATGTTTTCGCCAAATGTTCTAATAAGACTATTTGTGTAGCGATGTAATCGAATGTTCTGGTATAATCCTTGGCGAACGTTCTGAATTATCTTCAAGATCCTTTCTTTCTAACACATTTACAATCACGCGGACTGTTTCAGAAATCCTCGATTGTGTACAATTTTAATCGGTTTAGAATCTCGTGACAAAAAATTAATGTATATAATTTTACACTTACCTGATATTATAATACTACTGCCCT
>JADDOH010016999.1:0-22785 GCA_016648135.1 Agrypnia vestita | reverse complement strand
ATATTATAAATAATGTATTCTATACAATATTAATGCTCTGTCAGTGCTAACTATACATTTAACTGAAAATAATTTTTCTGTGAAAATTGCGCTTTTGAATGCAATATTAACTAAAAATATTAACTAACATCTCGGGTTCGCAGACGAAATTGATAATACCTAATGCCCTTTGCATTTACTAAGTGTATTACCTAAATAGCCACAGCTATATCATCCTGTCCGTCAGGGACGAAACATAAAACACAGTTATACTCCTAAAAGTGCTACCTCATACGCGACAAAAATAACTATTGCAGACGGGCTATGAATATGAACTATTTCCGCCTCATAATGGCGCCTGGAACCAATACTAAAAACCTTACTAGAAATAATAAATGCGACTAAATCTCGATAAATACAATATATATACTATTCGTAATACGTCGTTGAATTGGCACATGATTCGTCTAATGGATGAAGGACCCCGTTGTGTATCGTAATAACTTCAAATTCTTTTATAGGAGCAGTGTGGAAACGATTGCATAATAATAAGTAATATCTAACGAGTCTAATAATCTATACATTTATGTTATAATAAAATACGTTCACCAGAAGAATTCGTGTATTAGAAATAAAACATTTCCGTTTGGAGACAAACCAGTAGAATTGTTCGAACCGCGCAAAGGGAAAAATTCACACCTATTAAATAACACCGAAATTAATAATTATAAACACTTTGTATTAGCATATTCTTACCTTGAATGGTTCCGTCTTAGACGTGCGTGAATCTGTTCATATTAATTCCATGGGAAAATAATACATATATTTGCTATCTACGAAATACCACATTTTGAAGTGAAACTTCTTTATGAATAAATAGATAAGGTCTCGGGGATGGTTTGTTCGTAGGAATTTTATAACAGCCCGTGAGTTTATATAAAATAATAGTTTCTTTGAATGCTAAATTTTTGTTTTAAGCCCCCAGCATCTCTGCTGAGGGGGGTTAAGGCTCCGCGCCCGCCTAAACCCGGTGACCAGCTTCCTAAGTGACTAAATGGCCTTGCTCCTTGCTCCTTGTTCCTTGCTCCTTGCCCCTTGCTCCTCCGGAACTTACTGCATCCCGAGACTCTATCTCTTCTTTACGAGATGTGATCTTGTGACGCCCTTCTTTTAGGCTTATAATTGAGATGGCCGTACTCTTTTGGTACGAGTTTCTGATGATGAGTGTTGTCTTGAGGTGCCTTTCTTTTAGGCCGGTGTTTGAAGAATCATGTACTCTTTTGGTACGAATTGATGATGACATTAGCCTCCTTTGCGGTCATAGTCAGCGATGTTTCAAATTATTGTGCAATCTCATTATGCCTTTTCAGAATGGCGTCCCACGATTCTGCATCTTGCAACATTTACTTTGGTCAAATGTTAGAGTGTTAGTAACATGTTTATAATATCCCAGCTATTCCATATGAGTGAATGATTTTTATACTGTTTCTGGCCCTGTCTTTCTTACAGAGGACGAAATAGAAGTTAACGTTTTCTATCAAGGTTTTACAGCATTCAAGCATGGAAATCCTTCCAAAGACAAAGGGAACCCTTTTTGTTGGTTTAAGTAGTTTGCGCCGGATGAGGTTAGGTGGTCGGTTTATTGACGACCCCGAGCAACAAGGAGGGCCCCGCTTTTAAGAGACCCTGCAGGGGCTTGTGCGGGTTCCACGCCCAAGTGCCGGCAATTATCCACCCCTCAGCCAGCTAGGCTAACACAAACCAGATATCCCCAATCTTTAGTTAGATCTCCCCATTCTGTCCTTTACTCGTCATTCTGAAGCCACTTATTAAGCTGAATATACCGAGGTACTCGATTCATAAAGAGTTAGTTGTAGACCGAGTGTAATGATTGCGCAATACCTACGCAATACAGTAATTATTATAATGCTACTAAGTAATTCATATAGAAATCCGTGTATTCAATTTTTAGCATAAACGGTATGAAATTCGCCTTGCATAAAAATACATCCGTTTGGAACGGAATTCTCGTACGATTTGAACCAATATCACACAAGCAATCGTGATATTTAATTACACATAATTATTCCGAACTCAAATATTCCCAAAATAAATACATTTCGATAGTGAAAATAATTAACCGTAATAGATAATATAAATGTGTTCCTTAGCTGTTACACAGTGGCGGTATGATCCTCTCTGGTACTGATGAATGGTAGATTCCTCCATACGTCCGGGCAGCAACTCAGTCCGCAAATGCTGTTCTCCAAATGAAGTCTCTGGCAGTAGTCTCTCGGGCAGCGCTTCCGCTCGCAGGTCTGGTCTCGAACTGAAGGGGCCGAGTATATCGTGTTCGCTCCTTTTATAGTAACGATTGCACCATACCTCCGAAATCCACGCCAGTGCAGTGACTCATCCTATGCGCGATGACTTCACCGTCGGAGCCCGCCATGGGCCGGATTCAGTCATCAGGATGGTCGCCAACGGCTCAACCCGTCGAAGGCAAAGCGCGCCTGTGATTGGTCCGTTTCGTTAAAATAATAGTAAAGCATCCGCTACACGCGAGACTTGCTGTTCCGATTCATAAATAATAAAGGCTCGTTCGCACCTACTCACAAGATCGAGTCTATTAGGTTTGGAAACAATATTAATTTAACACAGAATTATATCTATGGTATAATAAAGATCTAAGAAATATTACTTGTATAGCTGAATATTCAATATTTTGTTAGCCTCTTGTAATACATAGAATCTTGAGAAGAAATATATCAGGCTTTTATTTTTAAACGATTCAAACCAGAAGAAATATATTCTTGATGTCCATACTTGGCTTTTTTTAAAATATTATTATTTTAAGATTTTCTTAATTTATTAAATCTATCTCTATGTCGACCATCACAAGTTGTTTCGAGCCACAAGAGATAGGGAGATGTAGGTACCTAACACAGTTTGGGGGACCTGATACGACACTAGGAAAAGAAGAAGAAGTAAGTTAGGCCGTACTCCGAAAACAGCAATATTGTTATCCCAACACTTAATAGAAAAATAAAAAATAAAAAGACATAGGTAGTCGTCGGTGTTCGGTGTTAGTATTTGTATATTTTTACATATCTTTCTCAAAGTAAAAACCTTTATTTGTGGTGTTTGATGTATGCAATACTTTTAGAAAAAATATTGATTTCTCCTGTGCCTTATTACCCAGGCGGTTTGATCTGACAGAGCTTCAAATGGATTACCGAAGTATCTAAAAGTAACCTTACAATTCTCATTTTCAAAATTACATGAAATAACTACTAATGCTGTATTTAAAGGTTATATAAAAAAGATTATTTTATAGGAACTTATTAATTCCTTCTCTTACAGCGTCCTGATGTAAAAATATGGCAAAATTGTCATTGTCGCGTTGGACTCGTATTTATATTCTGACGTTTGATGGATAACTGTCATGTATTTCTTTCTCACTCTCTCTCTCTTAAGTAGAAACTGAAATAAATAAAAAACCGACGTATTCCTACGTTTCGTTTATTCTTTATTTATCTTCTCGTCTATTAAGGGTTGGGATAACAATCTTAAGTGATTAAGACGAATCTAATACTTAATTAACTAATCATTTTATAAAACACCGAATAACTAAAATTTAAAAGCTATATTAGATGAAAAAGCTGTGGGTGTACGCATGTAATGAAGTGACGGAGTGACAGCGCGGAATCCTCGGCTTGTTGGAACAAAATGAAATGCCTACTTATTGGATGCTTTGTGCCCCGAGCGGCGCGGGCCGATAAGGGAGCTAATGGCCTGTGAGCTGATGTGTCGAACGGTCCAAACATTCGCAAACGGCGTCGGTTTATTTAATAATTCTACCCCGACTGGCGTCACTACGCGCGCAGCCTTACACCGCCTTCGGTTTCGGGGAGAATATTGTTCTTTGAAAGAGAAACATTTTTTTGTCTGTCCGAAATCTGTCGATTGAAATTTTACTAAAAGAAAATATTCCTTATCGAATTGCCATTGATGACGTCAAAATAAAACAAAATCACTTTGTATAAAACCACGAATTTTATTACGTAAAGTATAACCGCCGAGAGGTTTTGTATTAATTAAGTGTAAATATTTCTGTCTCATAGACTCTGTATAAAAGAAGAAGACGTATTCTTATGTACTTTTATGTTCTGTCTCCTGTGTGTACATGTATTTAAGTGTACTTTTTTTATATTTATTGTTAATTTTAAATACGCCCTGACAAAGCTTGAACTAGACGAAGCCGGTTGGCGTAGTATTTAATAGAATTCGTGGTTTTATACAAAATGATTGTGTTTTGTTTAGTCTAATAAATCAAATCGAAAAGGCATTGCTTTCTACGAAAATATTATATAATTATTTACTATACCGTAAACGACGTCAAACTTAAATCTTTTAAAACTTCGATTACATTGACGGCTTTAAGACATCATTCTTCTGACCTTATCATTATCTCTCATATTTGCTGAGTTCTGATTTGATACTTTAGAAAACAAATACTTTTTATTCGTGAGTCATTTAGACTGTTATTGTGCCTATCTACTAAGGTAAGATTCGAGAATGGAATGCGGAAATTATAGGGCTTAGTTATTTAAACTCGTTAATAAGGATAGTAAGTGTAGTAATGATGGCGACGAAAGAAAAAATATGGGATATTTGTGATACCCTGGCACTCCTTACACTACACTATTACTTTCAACACCATTATTCTTGCGCTTTGCATCCGATATCGCGGAGGAATGGGGTTAAGATCAATTAGAGATTAATGGAAAAAACGTTGTTTAACTGAAGATAACACTCTGCGACCGCAATGCACCGAAGACAACACGCGACTACTGTAAACATTACTAAAATCAGGGTTCGTCTACATGCCCCAGCAGTAGAAACACGATCTTACGTTACACGCTCTCAACAAATTTGAAATTTCGGTAGACGATTGAATTTTGTACTTACGTATGTAAAGGAAATTATACAAGACTGGCACAATTAAATGATTCTTTATAAGAACTACTCAGTTTTAAATCTATTGCGCCAATAATTTAATAACTCTGTACGTGTCCAGTCAGCGAGCGGCTTATTAATAAATCAGCTCAGAATAGGAGTTTCCAACTCTGTATCAAGGCTTCAACGAAAAGCAAATATAATTAGAAGCTAGACTCCGTGTAGCATGGAGCTTAATGCTGATATTGTGATATAAATGGAAGTGTGGATTTGCTGAGGTGATGAACAAATTAATTAATCGCGTTGGGGGTGTGTGATAGGAGGAGGAGAAAGAGGGGACTGGGGAGTATAAAGATAAGGTAAATGAGTTTCAAAATAAAATTTTAATTTATTTATTGAGAAGGTCGTTCGTACATTTTTTTTTCATTTGTATACTTCTACTAGATGTTTAACCTTTGAGCGGGCTCGTTGTCGTAAATTTTAAGATAAATTTGATTGTTTACTCACTAAGCTTTTCTGGGAATACTTATTGCGCCATAACTCGATTTTGCTCTAAGAACAATATTTATCTTATAAATTGGTTGCTTTGAGTTTATAATTTGGTTGGGCAGTTTACTTTGAGTGAAGTTAGGCGTGAGATTTCCGTCTGATATAATATTTTCGACTTGCGTCCTTCCATGTAGGTTTAATACGTTTTTAGTTATTAATTTTTCTCTATTGTTTTAGTACTAGATCTTGATTTAAGTGCAGATAACATCTAAATATAAGCTGGATTTATGATGTATATGATGATCTGAATACAAAAGTAAAAATGTGGAAATTTAATGTGTCATCCAGAGGACCCTTCGTCTTATAATTCAAGGCGAAATTGCGAGCAGAAGAGGTCCTGGAAGGCGAAGGACTGGCTGAAGATCCGAGGCAAGGATTCGGGAAATCCACATTCAAATGTAATATTTGGAGCAATGTGATGGCTAACGTTCGATAACCAACCAACCAACAAAGAAGAATAAATTTTAACACTTATCACAGCAGCAAGGCATTTTTTACAATTTCACAAAATATGTCATCTTTGCCGTTCATATTATAATTTTGTTAGTTTTACGTTTACGTGGATTTATGATTTAATTCAATTATTTTTCCCAATCACATTATTACATAATAATATTTTTCTGTGTGTTCATTTAGTACTATATCACTACACATAACTGTAACACCAAAGTTTTATTTATCTAACCCTGGTATTAACGAAAGTACAAGAGGGATCCATTGCAGCATTTGAGAGAAGGATCCTCAGTACAGTCTACGGTCCTGTGAGATATCATAATGGTTGTCGTCATCGATACAACAGAGAGCTGTACGACATGTATGCAGAGCAGAGAGTATGTATGTGATCAGCTCCATCAAGGTGGGGCGCTTGAGGTGGGCTGGTTACGTAATCAGAATAGACGACGACAACCCTGTAAAACGCCTCACACTCCACACCACAAGAAAGAAGAAGACCAGAAAGGCCCAAACTGCAATGGACGGACTCTGTCAGCGCTGATACATCCATATTACAAATACCAAACTGGAAGAAAGAAGTAACAGATAGATAAGAATGGAGGAGAGTCTGAATTCAGCCAAAGCCCACCCAGAGCTGTCGAGCTTATGATGATGATTTCTACATATAATTCTCTATGCAACAATTTCCGTCAATAACGCTAGATTTTGCTGTTTTCACAGCCTTAACTGGCGGTTGATATGTACATAATTCTCTGGAGTAAGTAATTAACACAGAGCTCTTTAATAATTATTTTTGTTTTTAAGGAAACCCCAGATTAGTTGTGTGGTGATGTCTCCGAAGAATACAGCTACTTGATAATAAAAGGAAATTAGAAAATCACATATATATATCGACAAAAAATCAATCTATAGATAAACTTCCGACATTAATAACATGGACATGTTTTATTCTAAGGTTTTTGAGAAACATTAATTAAAATAATAGGCGAGTCGCTTCCAATGAGAAATAATAGATTTTTAACTTTTCAAAACATTATTCAAGACATATGTATCTAGATTTAAGCCCCTTTGAGGTGAGAATTTGCGAAAACGACGCTATATAAATTATCCAAATATTATTATTATTATTAGATGAACTTCAACGACATTCAATAGGCCATTATAGCTCTATCGGTGAAATTGGACGAAATTTTCTGTATATTAATTAAGTGATTTATATGTAATATATTATATCTTCGTGATTTATTTGATTTCACCACGCTTATATTAGCTTCATCTGTTTGCCTGTTCGGAATACCTAATCGATATTTCACCTGCTTCCCAATGTCCAATCGAGCTGAAATTTTACACACAGACATATTCTCGATGACAATACATGAATCAATTTCAGATTATTATATGATTCACAAACAATTTATCATAATCAATGTTCTAGATGGGAAATTTGTTAATGAGCTCACCAAAATATGTTGTTTGTTTCCTATCAAAGTGATTTTGCATGTTGGGTAATATTGTAATATTAAGACTAAAAAGTAGAAAATGAAAACATTAAATTTTGTTTTAAACCACGCTTATATCTAAATTTTTGCCTCATTCTCCAAATAAAAGCGAGGGCACTTTCCCTCCTTCAACAACAGAATTTTATAATCTATATCAATATCGTAATCGTCCACTTTTTACTTGGAGAGTGAGGCAAAATGTTTTTTGCCGGAAATTTATTTTTTATTTATTAGTTCATTTAAATATAATATAAGCGTGGTTCTGTAAAAAATATTTAAATACAAGCGTGGTTCATAAAAAATCATGTCATTTTATTTCAAAATAATTTTCTATTAACCATATAAAGTAATAAATGAAATCAAGACATTTTCTTAACAAAAATATGAGATGGAATCCTTCTCTAAAACGTGTGGACTGTACCGCGTTATCTTCCGTTTCCGGGTTATTAACCAATTAGAGGGCGCTGTTAAACCCAACCCTGAAACACTCTCATTTCCACCCCGACCAAATCATTTTCCTAAATAGAACCTTATCTGGCTCAATCTGTGTTGGCTATTCTCAGAGCGGCGCTTTGATAATACGACCATCAAAAATAGAACCTATCACCCCACCAGTTACCATTCTACGGATAATATATTAGGTACCAAATTTATTTATTGTATGAAATATACGACGGCTTTGATTTCAGGGGTTCGCAGTCAGCTTATGTACGTAAGTTAGTTTATTAATGATTTTATATTTTTCTACTCGAGTTTCACCCAATTTAATGATCGTCATGTATAATCTCTACAACGTTAACGCCAAATCCATAAATAATATGCCTTGTTTAATTGAAAATATAAATATCAAGGATAAATATCGCATATAAGGTGACAAAGATACCGGTTTATTTATTTGATTACGATTTACGCTAATTGCATGACAAATGTCAGACCATTGACGATTGACATCAGTTGAGTGAATTTTATTATCCCCATTTAAATTGATTATTAAATTTAAACTGAGTGATTGTTTGTAAGTTGATGCCTTCTGTTTATTTAAATTTACAAAATAAATATATCACGACAGTCAACTATATTCGTCATCTTTCGACTAAACTGCAGATCACGGAGTTCAAAGGCGATCTCTTCGAGAGAAAGTATCGTCTGTATGGTTGAGTGCTCTGATTAAAAAATAATAGAATAGGTTGAAAATCAGATAGGCATTTAAAAAGTTATAACGTTTGAAATTTTCGAAAATTTCATCATACATTTTGACCCTTAAGTCACTTTATCCAAAGAATATGTAAGTGCTAACCAAAGGCAATTTCGTTTTATCCATGGATAACACCAGATGTTTACGCAAACCACGGATAACAGAGACACATTTATGAGCAGAGGATTTTTTTAATTTGTGCAAAAGTTTGATTTCCGGTGGCTAGAGTGCTTTTATTTACAAAAAAAAAAAATTTGTTGAGTCATATAAACAAAATTTATTTTTTTGGGTAAGGTAAGGTGAGGTTTGGTTAGATAAAATTAAATGGGTTGGTTTTATAAATACAATTCGATGATTCGTATGATGATGATGAGTATTTTTCTATTATAATTTTTTTACTTATATTTTTTATAAAAATAATTTATTACTTACCTAACATCATTCTTCTCGTGTCTATGATTCGCGCTTTATTCTTAGATAAAGTGATTAAAATGTCAAAATGGTGCAAATTTCTAACTTTAATGTGGAATAACATTACTAATTAATTCTTGCCTAGTAATCAATTCTATTTTTTTAAATCAGGACACTCATCTACACCGAGGATACATGGTTTCGAGGAGATCAGACTACACTTTTGTTCATTTTTCTTCAACCAATTAATCACAGAAAGAAACTTGATCAAACATTACCATTATGACATGAAGAATTGAGCAGTTATTTTATTTTGAAACATACTCGGTAAATGGTTAGAAGAATGTTTTAATTTTGGTAAGGCTTCAAAACTTCAACAATTGCTACAATGAGAGTTCTAAAACAATCAACAATGACAACCGACATTTCTCGAATTCCATGGATTTTCGCGGGTAGCTTGCCCGCCAAGGCAAGAAAGCGGGCGTTGGGTACCTAAATATCTACTTGACTTCAAGAAACGGAATCAACGCGTTCGGGCAGTCCGATGCGAATTGAAATGGATTAAGAATGTGAAGTGATACCAAGAAAAGTTTGATTTGAATCTGATTAAGTCACTGCGATGAGGATTAATACATAATTCATAAAACTAATTAATGAAGGGCTTAATACAGTCAGCAGATATTAGGTAGTAATAAAAGTATTAGGTAGTAATAAAAGTGTCTGGGACTCTAATTGGTATTAATAGAATATTGGATATCAATAATGTGTTAATCTCTAGCCTAGTTATCCAGTGGTCGGTGGTTCGACCTCCATACCAGGGGACCAGCAAGTTAGTAACACTTTCGCAAAACAAGCTTAGTTTTAAAATGAAAACATGATAAAAAAATTATAATACTACGTAGAATATAGCATATTACGGACACTGAACGTATCATAGGCCTAGTTGAACATAATGTAATTTTTTTAAGTATTTAAAATAAAATAGAGATGCGTACACAAGAATCTCGTTTCTAAGTTTATTTTAATAAATTGCACTGGAATTGTGCTAGGGAACTCTGTGTTCTTATATACGATACTCTTAAAATCTAATATAACCGATAACTTTATTTTGAAACTTGTTCGTTAATTTGTACCTTTAACTCAACTTTGTCTCAACATGAGCACGAATGGTAAACCGACGTAGGAGTGGATTACCACTCTCAATGTGATCCTTTCGCTTAAAGCTTTTCCATTCATCTCGTATTCACACAAATGTCTGTTAATACCTCAACATAACAATAACCGCCACAAGCCCATCTCTGATCGACGGCAATAAATATTGATATCGGAAAGCTCGGAAACAAAACTGATCCAGCCTTTCGAAGCCGCTTGGGTGTTCAATCGGTGAAGCACTCCGCGTGCTATAATAGCGCATAGCACCTTTATGGCACATTTATTTATCACTTTATCTCGGCACTTTCCGGCTGAATGGGCTCCAAAGCGGTGCACATTGTTGTCACCGCTGGCTGACACGTACCGCAACAAGGCTTTGTACGGAAAAATTCGTGCTTTATGAGGGCATAACGAAAAGTATTGCTTTCCGTCCTCTTGCGAATGTTTTTATTTTTAATTTTAGATGCATTAAAGTAAATACGAATATATGTATACCTAGTAGGGAGAGTACCTACTCATGAATGGACATTTTTCAAGAACACATTCTTATTGTGAAGTTGAATTTTTTTCAGAACAAAGTTCTTTGAAATTTAAAACCAAATTAATTAATCAATTAGAAAGATATACAGAAAATCAAATTCACGAAAAAATATTTGGCTGCTACCGGGATTCGAACCACGGATCTTCTCCTTTACGGGGCAGGCGCGTTATCCAATTACGCTACATAAGCCTTGTATATTTCCGTGAATATATCGACCTTATCTGTAAGTCTAATTTATTAATTGATTAAAATTTATTCACATAAACGAGACTTACAGATAAGGTCAACATATTCACGGAAATATACAAGGCTTCTATAGCGTAATTGGATAACGCACCTGCCATTTATTATCCACATAAATGAGACTTACAGATAAGGTCGATATATTCACGGAAATATAAAAAGGCTTCTATAGCGTAATTGGATAACGCGTCTGCCCTGGAAAGAAGGAGATCCGCGGTTCGAATCTCGGTAGCAGCCAAATATTTTTTCGTAGATTTGATTTTTCTGTATGTCTTTCTAACTGATTAATTAATTTGGGACATTTTTCTTTTAACCTTCATTACTCTTATATTATTGATGGATTTGGCGTTGTAGACATTGTGGAGATTATTCATGATTGAGATCTCTAGATTGTTATCTCTGCCTGAGATTTTTTCTCACTTAACATAACTTAACATAGGTTTGAAGAAAAGCAGAATCTCTCATCGACAGGTGAAGTATCAAACTGACTACTTTTTAAATAAAGAATTTTTACATTTGTACTACTTTTCTTTTAACTCGTAGCGTCTGCGGTTTGTTGTCTGCCGGAAAAACTTTGGATTGATTTTTAACCCTTTTCCCGTGATCCAATCAAGCTGAAACTTTGCAGGCAGACTCGTGGCGACGATAAAAAAAATTGTTTAAAAAATTTAATAATTATAGTGTAATTTTGGATTTTTCATAATTGGAATCAATACAAATGAGTAATGACCCCGACGCGTGCAGTAGGTACGAAACCTGATTCAATGAGAAAGGGAGTATAATAAAAACTTGTTTTTTATGGGTTAGTTTTTTTACATTGATTCTGTTCAAATATTAAAAATTAAGTTCAAATATAAATAATGAATAGGTATTGAAAAAAATGAGTCGAAACTACTGTGGTAGAGGTGGTTTTAATGAAGTGGCTGAAAAGAAAATTGTTAAAGAAATTACGATAAATAAAAAGAAGACAGATTTCTCCAGCATAGTCCCTTCACATAGGTATATAGAATGTTTCAATTTTGAACATATACCTACCTATACAACTAACCTATACAACAACAAAAATTGATAATGTGTGAATGTTTTTACGGTGGAATTGTGAACGTTGCATTGTGTAGAGCGATCACTTAAGCCAGCTCACACAGGTTGTAAGTCGTGGGCCATTGTTTAAAAAGACTTCCACACACGTTTCTCATATAAATAGCTTCGTCTCTGTGAGACTTATTTAATTTATCTTAATTAATAATAATCCTTCCGCTGACAAAATTCGGTAATTGTGCTCTCAGAAAATACATAAAAAATATTGTTAAAATACATCCTTACCAATCCATTTTAAGGGGTCCAGCACTGATTGCTCGATCATCTCAGATAAAATCATACTGGGTATATGCAATATGCATGCCCTTACGTTTTGGGAGTTCAAAACTAATTTTTCTTTCTTTTTATCAGGTTTAAAATGGCGGCCATGTCGGCTTAAGGCCTCAGGCCGTTTTTCGCGTTCGCAGGCGTCAACAATATTATAAATTACTCAGCACTGGGTTGTCCTAGGCTTTTCAAATAAACTGCATTGTATTCTATATATTCTGGTCTATAAAACAAGGTTTTTACTTAACTCATTTGTTTTTGTTCATCTAGTCTTTGTAACCAAAGTTATTGAACGCTAATGAACACAATTCAATTTCCCTAAAGTAAAATTATTCGAAAAGCTTAGGTTTACTCAACACTGAGTGCTGACTCAGTACTCATAATTCATTATATAGTTGATGCCTTCAAACGCGTAAAACGGCCTGCCATTTTAAACCGATCATTTTAGAAATTTAATAAAAATATATTATAGATGTCTCACAGAAACGAAATTATATTTTTTATGGGAAAGTAGGTATGGAAGACTTTGCGTTTTCATAACGCTTACGACCTATCGTACGGCTGGCTTAAGTGATCACTTTACACAATGTAACATTCACCATTTCCACCCATGATAGAATACCAAATCTATCAAATTTTTGGAAGTTTTATGTGTATTTGAGTTTTATAAACCGTTTTATATGTATGTTGTCATTATCATTAGTGCGACCGGCATCCAAAACTTTTTTATTGCCCTTAATTAAACACAGTTGTCACTGATGAGATATCTCTTTTTTATTGAAATTTTTAAAGCAAAATCCTTTATATGCGTAATGAGATTCTTCCGAATTATTAGCTATCGAATCACTAGAATACGCCTGAAACATCACTTCATTTTTTTAAACTCCTTTTTAGATCAATTTTTTACATTTAGAATATTTGGACAAACTCAAAATATTCTAAAAAAAAATAGATTTGGACTACCAAAACATTAGGGCCTGCATTTATACAAAAAAAATTCAAACATATATACATAATATAATTTCTGAGATGGTTAAGCAACAAATTATTTTTTCCGGACCGCTTGGAAAGGATTGACCCCAAACAAAACTATTTAATATTATCCTGTTCATTTTCCTATAATATGTATAGAAGGACCATAAATTTCGATCATCGACGATGTGTTGATTATCTGTTTCAGTAAAACAAAATAAAAACTATTAAAGATATTAGATTGTCTGTGAGGATGTGAAGAAATAATGTAGAGCGGAGGTGAATGTAATTGGCAGGATGAAGGATTGTTCCCTTGCGTGGTCGTACACAGAGAGCGAATGCTTGATAAAAGAACAGAAAGACAAGATAAAATACCTATTCAATCTAAATTTACCACACGAAAAAACTGTTCACGGAGCATTAACCCCTACAAATAATATTTGGCTATTCTATATGAGGGGTATGAAATCAAAAGCAGAGATATCTAATTTGATATAGCTATAATTATATTTTATATAATTATATAAAATATAATTATAGCTATATCAAATTATATCCCTATGCCAAATTTACAAAGATTATTTTATAAATAAATCTCACCCATTAGACTGTATAAGTAATAGGCATAGAACAAAGGGACACATAAAGATACCAACTTTGAGAACCACCATGGCACAATATCATTATACATACTTGGGAGTTAAATGATACAATAAATTGTTGTCGCAGAAATAAATTTCAAGAAAGGAACTTTCCAAAATACGAACAGTTTAAGCAAGAAGTCAAATTCTCGATTTTGGACAACGATGAATTGTAACATTGCCCACACGTCTCAAATGGTTTCTGCTTTTATACTTTAATTTAGCTTGTAAATACTCCTCCCATAAGCTCGAGCTTTGGCTCATATTATGGGGAGTATATTGTCTGTAAAAATATTATAACATCAATAAATAATTTTAAAAAAACATTATGTTTCTACTGTATAAATAAATATAATAAATAAATAAAAACATGCATTTTTAATGCAGTGAATTAAGAATGTAGTGAATTCGATATTTTAAAGAAAATATAGCACAATTCCATTGAAAATCGTGTTTCCGAATATCTTTTAAAAGCAAAGATAACAATATCCTTGCAGTGTAAAAAGCAAAGGCAGTAATATCCACCTCAACCCATCAATTGTTGTGGAATTTAGACTGACACATTATAACATAGCAATATTCAATTTTGTAATATGTAAAAATGTAAAAAGCAACATCCACTATTTGGTAGCTAACACAGCAATATCCACATTTAAAAGTTAAAAACTTATTTATACACATTTATAAATGGAAATTTGAGGTGGTAACGTTTTTTAAAAACGTTTTTCCGATAAGATGTGGGTTTCATAGATTCCAGAGAAATTTCCTTGAGTAGTGATAGTTTTTTGTATTTATCTCAAAAATATTGCAGTAGGATATTGCTTTCGTTGCTTTTATACCTCTCATATCACATCTTAAAACCGCAATTTGCTCGTGATAATAATATGATATCGTTACATATCGTCTCCTTCAATAAGCTAAAGATCACAGCATTAGATTGCAGCATTAGCTCTCTATCATGGGTCTTGAAGTGAGTCTCTTGAATGTTAAATTTATATGTGAAGCAAGGATCAAGGGAGCTGCCTGAGGCACCTTGAAAAAAATCAGGACCCACGAAGGGGCGTCCACTTCGTAGTCAAGAAAGCTGCGCAGGATTATGTTTTTTTTCCAAATAATTCTAAATAACATATTTGAAGGATTGAAGGATTCAGAAGCAGACTATGGCTTTAACAAAAATAGTGGTTGACATATTGAATTTATGGTGAATTAATTATGTGGTAAGATATGTTTGTGTATTTTAGAATAATTTTATCAAAGGTCACTTTAAAATCTCTGTTTTGATCACAGTAAATAAAATATACATAGAGAACTAAACTAGTACCTTGGGAGAAAGAAGTGGATCACAACGGAAAAATAATCCCCTCGCATATTTCAGACACATTTGTAAGTTTTTTGAGTATTTATTCTAACGTAATTAAATACGACTATTGTAAAATAATAAAATAGTTTTCAAAAATTTGTTTTAAACCGATTTTCTTACGTATAACCGTCTTCTTTTACCAAAGCGCTATTTTATCAAGGTATTATGAGTTTTAAGAGAATCTAGTTTAACCTTTTCATAAATGTTACAAAATGTACAAGCTCGTAGCAATATTCTTAAACAAGGCGAACGTGTTGGCACCACATGGTGCTAAATTGTGGACAAGAAATTTACGATGGTTCATGTTTATTGGTTCTGGTTGTCTGTGGTTTTGACTAAATTGGCTAAATGAAGCAAAAAAGGTTATCAACTATGTGAAAATGCTTGAATAAAACCACACATAGATTTGAAATAATCGTTTACTTTATGATATGAAAAAAGGTCACAAGTCCATACAGTCATATAAGCCTACAGATTGGACTCATTTTCTTCCTTTCTAAAATATCACTGGTTTGCTAATTTATAAATTGATTAAAAATACGTGGAACCTAATTTTAATTTGATACATTTCTGTACAAAAATGTGATACATAATACAAGAGAATCTATGAGAAAAAGTGGTGCATTTTGCTCACATTGACAGATGATCGCCTTAATCTCAATTATACACTATGAAATAATTCAAACATTGCTTTTTTATGTGTTTACTAGCACCATCTAGCGAAAGAATTAAGAAATATATAAAGCTGCGCTGTTTCGCAAATTTTATCGAAATCTCTTAAATCTTCCAAACGTATACGTACTTAATGCAATTTAATATTTCGATAGTCATCGAGTGGTTCTCTGAATACAAATCTTAGCTTGAAGTGACGTGTTGCAAAATTTTTTTAACTATACACCTCAAATCTGTGTTTAAAGTTGTCACGAATATATGATTTAAATATCGCGTTATAATATTTTGAATCCTTGTAATAAATAACTCCCATATATATAGACTTTATATAAAAAGTTCCTTCAAGAAGATTATATTTTTTCCTAGAGAAAGAGCCTTCATCTCTGATGAATTAAATCTTAGTGATACGGTCTTTCTAGTTTATATTATACAACATCCTTATAAGTAGCATAATCCAATTCCAAACTAGTGCACGTTACCGCAAAAAGAGTCTAGGACTCGTTATCTTTCTCTTCTTTTTGATTGTAGAACTTTTACACTCCTTTCAAATATGTATTTTCTTTCTTCCCTCTTTCCCGATAAACAACCTTTGCCTTAACAAGGCCACTCCCCGATATTTGTTTAATCTGGTCATGCCAAATCTTTTTCAAATGCTCTTTATTCCTGCTGCCTTTAACACTTGCCGTAGATATTTCTTTATCGTACATGCCGCGTTCATCCGTTCATCGTGATCAGACCATCTTAGGTCTCAGAGATCCTTTCTTTATTTTATCAACTATCTATTCTACAGCCAGCATTACAATACAAGTGCTAATAAAAAATTAAAAAGTTTTCTTGTTATCTTAATGTTCGACATGATTATATTAGTTTTAAAGAGGAAACATCTTCAGAATTTTGGTCCAAAAAGTGATTTTTTACTTGAAAGCCAGATCTTATATCTCAATTTTCGGCAAAATGACAAAATTATTCGGTGACAATGTTATAATTTATTTATTAAATTTATTTTTACAGCAGATTATCACAATATTTTTTATGAAATTAATTACATGTTACATTCTTAACATTTCATTATACTCACCATAATTATAGTTTATTTACAATTACAATTACTCCCAAAAATTATTTATCGAAATTAATAAAACAGTAAAAGATATCTAAATCTGTGTTTTGTAAATTTTATAAAGATACGAATGGCACAATTTAATTAAACTATTATAAATTATTGCAGCTTGGAGTTCGTGAGAATAGTCATTTTGCGTCTTATAATTAAATATTTGCTACAAGTTACGTTACCGGTCTGTTATAAATGTGGACATTGTCCCCGGACCAAAAATGTCTTTCAGTGTCCCGGCAGATTAGATATTAGGCGATTTTGCCAAAATCCATAAATAATGCGAAACAATCGCTGGAAATTCCGCCGGCGGGGCGAGGCGCCGCGAGGGAAATTACAGCCCCGCAGCGGCGTAAATCACATTTGGGGCACGCTGGAATTTTCAGCAGAACAGCCGCATTCTGCATTATGAATATGGTGCGGTGTGACAATGCCCGGAATGTCCTTTTCTAGATCAAAATCACAATGCAAACAGCGCGGAGACAACCCGGCATTCTGATACTGAGTTATGGCCACATTTAGAGCGGGAGAAAATTAATACAATTCACGTTGTCTCTAAATTACAAATACAATTAATTGAAATCAAATGTTTTTCAAAATGGCGGTCCTCTTTGTCCAGTGGCTGCTCGTACGCCACTGTTGGAAACACTTCTGGAAAGCATCTTTTGGAATGCTGTTCAGCTGGGCCGTTGCGTTCCGCGTGATGTCTTCTTTTGATTCGAATTGGATCCCTTTCAGCGGCAACTTTGAATTGGGAAATAGACAAAAGTCACACGGAGCCATGTCGGGAAAGAAGTGAGCCTAACAAAACAGGGGAATGTTGTGTTTGGCCAAAAAGTCTGAATCAGATGTCATTTATCATTTATCTTATTAGTTGCATTTAATATTGTCACTTATTTCATTATGTTCTTATTTACTATTACTAACTTATTTAACACTTATTTTAATATGTTTATTTACTATTGTTACTACTCATGTCTGTTTTTTAATTTACTTTTGTTATTATTTCAAAATCATTTCAATATGAAATAAGCTGGGATATAAGTTTAAATGTTCGATACTGTTTGTTTATCATCTTGTATACAACTAAATCATGATCTGCATTCCCTTATCATATTAGTCCAAAGACTCGATAAGGTGCTTCCATATTCCCCTGTCATGCGCTGCTTCCGTATTAGTTAACCAGTCTATACCCATTCTGTTTTCACACGCCCCAGAGTAATCTGGGGCGAACCACCGGCCGTCTTCCTTCCAGCGTTGCCAAAAGGATTCTTCTTGATATTCGTTCCTCTGGCATTCTTAGTACCAGTGTCCATACCAAGCCACCTCATTTGTGATTTTTCTTTGTGTAGAAGTAGGGGCTCCATGCCGAGTGTGTGCCTTTTGTCGGCACTCTTCACTCTGTCTATTAGTGTGACTCCCCTTATCTCCCTCAGAAAATTCATCTCGGCAACCTGGATCCTTGCTTTCACTCTCTCCGTCAGGATCCAAATTTGATGGCCATATACACAGATTTGAAAACACTCAGTTTTGTCTTGACGCTAAGCTCGTATTTTTTTATAACCGCACTATATATATAGGGAACGTAGAACGCCGGCTGCAGCTCCGATTCTTATATCTATTTCATTTTCCTGCCTCCAGTCGCTAGAAAACTCCAACACCCCAAGCTATATAAATTTTTCGACTTGCTTCAGCTGGTTCCCTGTATGCTGATCGAGCACTGATCTTGGTCTCTTCCTACGACCATAACCTCTGTTTTGGTAGTACTAATCTTTATTCCAACTTGAGTGCTTTTCAACTCTTGCCAACTCTTCATTGAAGGAGTTTATCCACTCTTGTAGGTCCTCTTGTGTGGGTTTAGCCTCGCTATATCATCCGCGAAGAGTAAAGAATCTATTTCAACATCTCTAACTCTCACGGCCCTTGCTGTTTGGCTTTTTCGACTTATCCTGTCCATATAAAGGGTGAACAAGATTGGCGAAAGTTGTCAATCTTGTCTCAGTCCTATTCCAATATTGAACTCCTCCGATATTGCGCCGTTTATTCGTACGTAGCTTTTGCAATCCTCATACAAGGATTTAATTGCCTTGAGATCTCTCTCTATTCTAACTAACTCGTATTATATATTAAAAAATATAAATTAAATTAATAAAACGTTTTGGCAAAGGTTATATACTTTTCCCTGATGTTGAGACACTATGAAATCCCCTGTATTTAAACCTCTTCCTGCCTAAAATATCAGGTCCTAGAAAAGTTTTATCTGTTCAGATCTATGTCGTCCGCCATAAAATGATACCCCCTATTACGCTCTTTACTGTACCATTAGTACCTTTCATTTTGTCAGGAACAGTGCTCTTAATGTTAGTACATAAAAACCAGGGGAAGCTGCCTTATATTCGAGACCTCGAAAAAAATACGCAAATTGTGCAAAGTGTCACACGAAATAGGCAGGTACAGTCGGGTCTATGTTATTTTTAATTAATTTTTTAGGTCGATAACTTATAAGCAGGGAATTCACAAACGTTCTTTACTCAGGTACCTACCGGTACGTGAATGGACATATATTAATTTCCGAATATGCCGATGCTGTGGCTTTTCGAACACGTGAATTATTAAAAAGTATACGTAAGTTTGACGTTTACGGATAGGTACTCAATAAATATAAATTCCTCAAAATTGAAACATGTCTTAAAGGTTATCATCACTTTGAGTTCTTTCAACATTGTAGGTTGATACTTAACCGACTCGATTTCAATTTTAGATTATCGATTTTTTTTTAAAAATATAACTTATAAATTATTACATTTTATTTTATTCGAGTCAATGAAAACTACAATTAATAAGTACATTTTATACACTGTGCCTCTCCAAAAAGAGACTAACTCTTGAGCTATGAGAGGGACTTACACTTTTACGTGATTATCTATTTTGTATAAATGTGTTTAAAACATTAGTTAATTTTTAAATATGTTTTTTGTACTGTTCATTTAACTTCTTTTTTATTTGTTTGATCTCAGTTATCTTCTTAATTTCTGTAGGGATATTGAAATTAATATATATGCGTACCTACTATATTATGCGTACATATAAATATTCATTAAAAATTAGCGCCGCCTAGGACACTAAAAACGATTTTTTGGCCGCGGCCTGTCGATTAATGCTTATATTTTATTAATTATTGTAAATAATGTCCAGTTTATTACTTTTATATAATAAAAAAGGTTCTGTCTAAGTTATTGCTCTAAAAAATTGCAGTCTAAAGTATACATTCTGATATAAATGAATAATAAAAACCCACTTTTTCATAAAAAAAAACGCCGAAATATGCATTTGCAGTGAATGTCCAGCCTTAAAAGTAAGTGTCCAGTCTTGGTAAATAAGTCGCGCTTTATTACAGAAAGACATTTTTACTTAGAGAGACTCGGTTTGGGAAGAACATCTATTGTAAAAAATACGTTTTGTTTGTAAAATACAAGGGGATTTAATTATGCAAGTATAAATACTTTTACTTCATTATAAATTTGTCTTAAATATACTTCCCTCTATTTAAATATATATAACATACATACGCTGTGTTCTAGTCCCCTCGCCCAAAGATTTTGGATCATCTCTGTCTTTTCTCTTTCAATTTTATACTCCGTGAACAATCTTTTTAGTCACGTATCATGTATTTTGCAAAAACTTTAAACTAAAATTCGTAACGATTAGCGAATATTTATTTTAAGCTATTCCCTAAGACTTTAACCATGTGTGACAATTGAAAGCATAACTGGTATTCGTAATAGTTACGCGTGTGGGATCGCGATCACTCAACGATGGCTAAGCGAACAATCCCCAATAGTTCCCGTCCCGGCCGGGGGCGTCGCACGAGCGCGCTCGGCTTCGCGTTTTTTCCGCTCGTGGCGCTCTTTTTCACAAAATGTCACTCGCAGACTGCGGCCCAAACTTTCCACTTTGCGTCTCCTTCCGCAACGTCACCGTGAAAGCCGCACACTCTGCCTGATGGGAAACAGGAAGGGACAAAGCGGAAGTAATGAGAGCACGGAGGGAGCGTTTTATCCCGTGTGTGGTTTTACATTTTCCATATCACGATGCGGATGACAGTTAAGTAATACAAACGCAGACCTGCATTACGTCAAATAATATTTTTAAGAGATGTTTTTTTCAAAATTCGGTGCCTGTTACTAGTGATGGTCAGACCGTTATTTTAAACGGTTATTCATGGCTATACACATTTATGTATGATTTTTATTTGATTGTATCGATGATTGATAACTGAGATAGATATATTATGTAACTGTTGTCCAACTACACACGATTGCCCGTCGAATTACGAAAAATCAGTTACCGACAGACATCCAAAATATATAGACATTAACAAACGAGAATTTCGTGGTGCACTGTCTGGTTCCCAGCTGGTTCCAATACGTTTGTAATTGAACGTTTCGGCGTTAACTTTGTGGAAATCCATTTTTAACAAATTATGAAATAGAATACTGAACTTTGTTCAGTGAAAGTTCAGTGTTTTATTTCATAATTTGTTCCAACACGTTTGATTTGTTTAAAAAAAATCAATGTACATTTTGAAACCAAACAATAATGAAAAGTTCTTAGTAAATAAGTCGCACTTATTACAGAAAATACTTTTTACTTGAAGGGATTTGATTGAGAAGGAATTTTAAAAAAATTGTAAAAAAAAATACGTTTTGTTGACTAGGGGATTTAATTATACAAGAATAAATACTTGTACTGCATTATAAATGTGTTTTAAATATATGCGAAGGGGGAAATACTTACGTATCCCGATTCCTAAAGAAAGGGTTTTTTAGTTCATTTCTGTACAATTTTATGCTCTTTGCAGTTATCAATCGTCGATACAATCAGATACAAATCTCAAATAACGGTATTGTGGAACCGGTTAAAATACCATCACTACCGCAATAGTCGAGGAATATCTCACTTCTTCGTCTTGTGAATATTGCCACAAATGTCAAAAGATTTAGTATTTACTTTATCCATGGTTGTAATACGAGTACGTAGGTACCTGCAATGCAAAATTTGGATGCAAAGCTGCCAGATATATCATCATCATCATCTTCATCCCCTTGTCCTAGTAGGATCGTGGACCCAAAGACGCCCGATATATTTATATTATGTTCTATTTTTTTATATATCCTGGCTTATAAATAAAACTTTTTATATATACAGGATATGTCATTGCTAGTAGCAAAAAATCATGCGCGTACTCATGTTTATTTAAAAAGTAAAATAAAGACAAAATTATATATTAATGACGCTCAAAGTTAAAATCTAAACTGATCATCCAATTATTTTAACGAGTTTAATGACAAGAATTAAAACTCATTCACACAGAAATGTAGCCTCGAATATTTAAAATAATGGGGGCAAACAAAAACTTTCTTAAATTAATGATTCGCATCTTAGATAAGCCCTGCTGTCGTGTAATATATATATATATATATATATATATAGTATATTTTTGACGGTCTAGGTAAAATCGGTGGTGTCTATGTTATGTAGTTGAGCGCGTCCGGAGTTCGAGTTTTTCTCCAGCCGTGTAATTTTATTTCTTAGCCGTGAATTCGAAAGAAATTATTATATTTAGATAAGTCCAGTAATAACACTAATTTTAAGTGCATTTCATGGTCTCGCATTTTCGCTA
>JADDOH010016998.1:0-26339 GCA_016648135.1 Agrypnia vestita | reverse complement strand
ATATAATTAGTATATAGATTAGAAAGTAAATCTTTTTTATTAAATACAGGCACAACACTTAAAAATATGTTTGCAAACGAAATAAATAATTTATTTAAAACTTGTTTTTATTTTCTTACACACACTCTCTCTGTTTCCTCACTATTATGTGATCATCACTACTACGATTGGGTATTTTTGCAGTCGTTTTGGACAGAGCTTTCTATCGCTACAGAAAATCCTCTAGTCGTGTATGTAGGTAGGTAGGTTTGCTACCTTGGAGGTAGCATTTTTTTGGACTTTGAACGGTCAATGAAGTCGAGTGATCTGGGTTAAGGATAATTTTGAAAAATAAATACAGTTATAACTCTACTTGGTACACACTACTTGAGTTTCAAGAGAATCAGTAGCTCTCATTGACAGGTGAAGATATAAATTACTTAAGATTTAAAATTATTACTTCGCCTGTCGATGAGAGCTACTGATTCTGTCGACACTCTGTTAGTATTAATAAACGGAAGTTGAGTTATAACAGTGTTTATTTTTCAGAATTATCCTTATCAAAAATGAAACTCTACAAAGTTGACGCCGATTGTCAATAGTATAATCGAGTCATTTTCTGATTCAAGACCTGCAGTCATGATTACATGTGATGTTGCATTACACAGTTTTATATACATATGTAGTTTCATAAGTAAATAATTATTTTAAATTAAATTAAATCACAATTAGTTTGTTTTCACCACTTTAATAGATAATATATCAACATGTTACGATATTAATGTTCTTTATCTTTAGGATAACTAGTTTACTAAAGTTAATTATAGATTTACATTGGGAAAGAAAGACAAAATTGGAAAGGGTAGGGGGAATAAGAAATATTAATTGGGGAATAACAAAGTCATTAGAATGAGAATAATGGTTAAGTGAAAAAATATTCAATACAGGATTGTTTACAAATGTACCTGATTATTAATTATATTTAATTTAATAATAACAATTATCAAGAATTTCTGATAGGTTTATGAGCAAAACCTTATATATAACCGGAATGCAATATTTTTAATCCTGTATTAAAATCAAAATCCTAATAAATGATTTAAAAAATCCGATTTTTTATTGCTATTTAAGGATCTTAGATGTTTATTAACGTTTTTCAAAGTTTCTAAAAGTTTCTCTAATATAAAAATAAAGTATTTATTTTTATTTTGTTTTAAAACCGCTCATCTCGGCAGAGGTTCACCATAGAGAGATGAATATACATATATCAAATATCAGGATAAATAAATAAAAAATAGCTTTATACTGTATGATATTTAGATGTCAATCCCATATTATAACGACTTAATTAAGGGAATAGCACTTTTTTTTAAAGTTTATTTTCAGAATGTACCACTAACAAATAAATGATAAAATGTACAAGATTTGCCTTATGTAAATAAATTTCAAATCTTGTCAAACAATGTTAATTATTTTTCTGTTGTATTGTATTTTTTTAAATAAATTTAAGTTGCAAAAGAATAAATCCAGAATGATTTCCCTACAAGGTTATTCGTCATTATTCATGCAGTTAATTGTCGTTGAAATATAATTATAATAAACCTTCGTGTTTCTCGCAAGTATCGAAAAAGCTTGCGCTATTTCATACGCCTACGTAAGTGTTATCCAGTGAACGGGGAGCATTTCAAAATACTGACCAAAATGCAAACTGTGACTGGTTTTAAAAATAAAATATTTTGACGGTCAATTTGGTCGTTGGCCTTATTAACCGTTGGGTGGATAAAGAAAAATCTGCTTAACTTATTTGTTTCAAAAGAATTACTTGAAATTTCTCAATAAAATATACAACTCAAGAGGATACAACGTATATATTTATATTTAATACGAAATAAATAAATGAAATAAAGAGAAACACACAAATATCAAATAATAAATCTTTAAAATTAAATGCTCGAACCTGGATTCGAACCACGGACCTCTGTGTTTCGCGCACAGCGTGTTACTAATTTCACTATCCCAACGACTTAATATGTCGTCAATTATCAAGAAAGTTATATGGTTTTCTTTGAATTATTAATTCATTTATTTATATTATTCCATTTTTATTGTTATGAATGTATGTTACGAGAATATCAAACGAATCTTTGACGTATTCTCACTAGTCGATGATTTTGCAAGGGATAGATAGATACATAAAATTTAGAATTCAGTACGTTATAAATTAGTGATCTTCAGGGATTGCATTCATAATTTTTAATTTTTTTTGGATATTACTGCCTTTGCTCTTATACCCCATATGTGTAGATTCTACAATAAATTACTTCGATGTTCTTGGTGACTGCATTAATTTTTTTTTTTAATTTTTGACATAATTTTGACATGAATTTTTGCTTTGCTTTTATACCCTTCATATGTTTTTCCGTTAAATTTTGATACGATTTGAAGAGGGAAGGCATGATGATTCCATTGTTTAGACAAAATAGTTGAATTACACCATCTATAGGGGAGAATAACATCGAACCTGAGTGCCGCTACGACTAATTAGCCAGCCGAGTGTCCCAGTACAATTTTCTGAGCCTGCACAAGGACTTACCTAAAACAAGTCTGTGGAAAATATATAATAACGAGCTGTAACCTGTCAAAAATGACATGTCACACGCACGTCGGTTGCTAAGGAATAAGTCTTTATTTATTTGTTAAAAAAAAGAAAGAAAGAAAATGAAAAAAAAGAAAAGAAAAAATTTCCTGTAAAGAAGTAACAACTGACAACGAAATTATTATGATAGGGATTGGAAGAGATTGTCGTATCCAGAAGCCTTGTCACAGGCGCTAGCCATGGTGCTGCCAACTATAACCGTTTTCTGAAATTGCAATGATGTACAGAAACATTGTGCAAATTTTGCAAGGTGTTACAGTACACCAGGCCTGCGAATAACACCTAGTTTCACATACCAAAGTTTAATTCTGGATATAAATTGATGGTTAAATAATACTGTCACGGATTCGCGGCAGTGGGAGACAAATGAAATACTTAAAATTAAATCAGGTTTTTATATACCACCAAAGTCACTGGATACGAATTTAATTGGAGCACATTTCTAAAAAATTCACAATAATTTCACATTAACCACTCCTCTGTGAATAACTTTATATTCGTCTTTACAGGATATCCGCACTACTGTGGTCGCACGTTTTCACTACTGAACGCTAGATAAGTACTCTCTTAATTTATTGTCGCTTGTCGCTTGTTTTCTGTTTTCTCTGGTGTCGCTGTCTTCGAATCACTAAACTTTCACTTATAAACGTCTCGCGCGCATTTTTATACTCTCCATTTTGTGGTCGTTCGAGAAATTTCCGATTTATTTTCGTGTATTCCAGACACTACCAGTACTTCCCAATTCACTGTGAAACATCCAAAGTGCTGTAAAAACCTCGATAACGTGTAATTCTCTCCGTTTCTACAATCTCGTGATAATAGCATAGAAGTAGACAGTTATGTATAACATATGCAAATAATATTCAATAAAAAAATATGTTGTCATGTTCTTCTAATTTTCGTTCATACAACAAATCATATTCAAAACATGAAACCTGTTTTATAGGAGCTGGTGTAGGTAAAATATATGTTTTTCAGAATAGTTGAAAATTTGCTGAAACTTTAGGGTCACGATTAGGGATTATAATCCGGAAGCATTTTTCTAATCCCGGGATCACGGGATTACGAGATTAAGGAAGACCAATCCTGGAATCAAGATACAATTGGACAAGACTGCTATAGGTGACTATGAAATTAGAATATAAATGAAAATGTGCAGTTTTAAATACAATACAAGTTATTTATTAAAATTTTGGCTCTTATTAAACTAAATAAAGGTATTTTTATTAGCGCAGTACCTACTTTCTTACCAGTCTGAATTTTATGTTAATATTATATTAAGGTCAATTGTAATTAGAACAAATTGTAGTAGTTTATTAAAATAATTATTTAAACAAGTGCCAAACAAAACAATATAGAGATAATTAAAAAAACAAGATTATTAGAGATTATTAATAAACAACATATCATCGAAATTAAGCAATAAGAAATGTTTCTCATTTATCAATAACTAGCTGTTCAAACCCGGCGTTGCACGGGTTAAATATTAAGTTTAAAATAAATTTGTAAACAATGTTTCGAATAGAATGGAATAGATTTGCATCGAAAATATATCAGGGGGAGAGGGAAGGGTAAAAGAATAGGGAGGAAATGTAACCAATACTAACCACCGGGTCCTAAACAATAAGTTTCCAAAATTTGAGTTCGATTGGTCGAACGGTATATATTTGCATCTAAAAGGGGAGGAGAAGGGTTAAAAGAAGAAGAATAGGAAATGTCACATATGTTACCCGCCGAGTCTTTAAGAATAAGTTTCCAAATTTTGAGTCTGATCGGTCAAACGATACAGATTTTCATCGAAAATTTTTCAGTGGGAGGGGAAGGGGTATGGAAATAGGGGGGGAATGTTACCTAAAGAATATGTTTCCAGATTTTGAGTCCGATCGGTTAAATGGTACAGATTTGCATCGAAAATATCTCAGGGGGAGGGGAAGGGGTATGAGAATAGGGGGGAAATGTTGCCTATGTTACCCGCCGGGTTCTAAAGCATAAGTATGCAAAATTTAAATAGAATCGGACAAACGGTGTTGATTTGTATAGAGAACAGACAGACAGACAGACAGACAGACAGACATTGAGTTTTATAGGTATAGACATGAATTAAATGATGATAAACAAATCGGTCTTAAATTCTTAATAAAACGTGTCGATTATCCCTACGTATAAGGTGGAATCTGAAATTTTCGATTTTCATTTTACTTTCTTAAACCATCCAATTTACTCTATATTTTCTGATAATGTATCAAAAAATAAATAATTTTCCCTTTTAATTGCTTCTTTAAAATTAGATTTTTTTTTCAACATTGTCCGAAATATTATTATCCAAGTAAGAAAATACAATAGTTTAAGATGGTAACACGAAAATCGAATTTTCGCAGATTACACAGTTTACATAGGAATCGTCGCACATTTACTATCAATAATATTAAAAATTACCAACAGGAAAGGAATAAGATTTCAGCGTCTTATTTTTTAGAATTTTGGAAATATGTTCCCAGCATGAGAAGGTAATCGATACTCGAATCACCGAGACGGCCTCTCAGTTTATATTGTAGAAAATGCTCTTTCGGGCTCTATGCTGGCGGTAGGACTGGTTATCAAGGATTTATAATTTTTTTTAGGATAAGGACCTCAAATTGCAATTCAACGAATGTACATGTGGCCTTAATCCGTGTAAAAATCAAATAAAATAAGAAACATTGCACAAAAGCATATAAATATAGTAATATTCAGCCATCTTAAATTTATTAATTATAATTACCCAATAGGAGTATTATGTTATTCCTGCGGACGCGGACACAACTAAAGGTACAGATACACATGCCACTTGTATGTGCACACTAGTGGCATGCTCGATACTAGCAATATGCGTACACACATGCCACTAATAAGCAAGGCCTAGAGAAGGTCAATACTGCGCGTGCTCACGTGCCACTAAATAAGCATGTGTATCTGTAGCTTAATATTAGGTCCTTACATATGAAATTGGCGTTTAGTATGGGTGGAACATAAAGCCGATTTTTTTTTATTATAATATATTTATTTAATCAAAGTATGTACCATTGCTATCTGTGCACTTTTGCCATCTCATAGGTAGTTCATCGATCCCTTTACTAAAAAAACCATTCGGACGGGAATCAATAAAATCTTTGAAGGCGGTTTGGACTGCCCCATCGGAGTTGAATTTTTTCCTGTGCAAGAAGTTATCCAAATTTCGAAAAAAATGGTAATCTGTTGGGGCAAGGTCCGGAGAGTACGGTGGATGTCTTAGACATTCCAATTGAAGCTCCTCTAATTTGGTAGCCGTCTGTTGTGCAGTGTGTGGTCTAGCGTTATCATGAAGCAGCAGTGGCCTAGAGCGATTAACCAGCCTCGGTTGTTTAGCAGCTAGCTTTTCCATCATGGTTTGCAGTTGCTGACAATAGACATCTGCCGTAATCGTCTGGCCAGATTTAAGAAAGCTGTAGTGAACGACACCAGCACTAGTCCACCAAACGCTCACAAGTAACTTTTTTGGAGTCAATTTTCGCTTGGGGCATGGTTTGGCTGGTTCGGCAGGGTTCAGCCATTGCGATGAGCGCTTCCGATTATCGTACAGGATCCACTTTTCATCACAGGTAATGATTCGATTTAAAATCCCTTCATTATTGTGCCGGTTGAGTAATGCAACGCAGCAGTCAACGCGCGTTTGTGATTTGCTTCACTCAATTCGTGAGGTACCCACCTTTCAAGCTTTGTCACCTTACCAATTTGCTTCAAGTGGATTAAAACAGTTTTATCACGAACACCGCAGCCTGCAGCTAACTCGGATGTGGTTTGCGATGGATCCGCTTCCACAATAGCCTTCAATTCTTCATTATCAACTTTGGCCTCCGGCCGTCCACGGGGCTTGTTCTGCAGGTCGAAATTTCCAGAACGAAAACGTTGGAACCAAAAACGCATTGTGTTTTCTTTTGCGGCACCGTCGCCATACACATCATTAATCCTTCGAGCCGTTTCTGCAGCACTGGTGCCACGGTGGAACTCGTACTGGTAAATAAGGCGATATTTTAAGTTTTTCATTTTGTAAACTGAGTGACGCAAAGAAAAAAACAATTGAGGTAAAAACAAATGAATTATAATTTTCAAAACACAAATACATGAGTAAATAGCTGTATAAATTTGGATTTGGAATTCCAAACCAAAGAAAAGATAGTTGAGATCAAATTCGCCAGTACGGCAAAACGCCAATTTCATATGTAAGGACCTAATAAATCAACCGACGTCTCGACTCGAGGCTTTATTTCATTCACGCCTATGTGCGAGTCAAACGGAGCTCAGCCAGACCGGCACACTGCGTGCCAGCACATTTGGTAATTCTGGTACGTACGGGCCGCTATTCTCTTTTAAAATTATTTTTTTATCGATCCCGAAAATCTCGTATTTATGGTTTCTTAACCCCGGAATTACGGGATCGGAAAAACCTAGATCCCGGAAGTATAATCCTTACAAATAAGGTTACAAATGAAGGCGACCCTATCTAGGCGTGTCTATATAATACTAGTATACACTATTGTGTGGTATCTATATAGTAACTAGGTCATAAAGTAATTTTACTGCTTTAAATTAGTAGCTTGTTGGTATTGTGGTTAGGACTCTCGCCTCGTGATCCAAAGGTGGCGGGTTCAAATCTCACTCCAGATCAGCATGTTAATCCTATTTTCATAGCACAAGCGTTTAGCTTAGTTTGAAAATAGTAAGAATATTGATGTGACACGTATTCCGTGTTCGCATCTCTATTTAAAAAAAAAAATGGTCTAATTTTTCATGATTTCAACTCAATCTTGCCGAAATTCGACCTCAAAAGTTGGATAACCTGGAAAATGGGTCTATATTCATCAGTTAGAACAAATATGACGAATGCCGACAATTGGACGATGTCACTGGGATTGCTTAACAACGTGAATAAACAAAGAAAATGTAAAATGAAAGTGCGTAATTGGTAAGTGAATATTAGAAAATAAAAAAAATGTTTTTCTCTATCCTGTAAAATTTTGTTTTTGCAAATAGACTTTTTTATAAGAACGCCTTCAAATAATGATCGAACACAAGCCTTTACAAATCATCTGTATTTTAATTACATTCAAATACATGTGTATCTTATTTTGTTGTACATTTTTTGGAATCGTGTACGAATTTCTGTCTTTGAAGATTCTAAAGAGAGAAGAAAAAAATTTATTGATGAAGATTTTGTTTAATAACTTGGGTCAGTTGATATGTCTTTTTCTCAATTATATTAAAAATGGTTAAGGATATGAAGGCATGTCCATCAAAGATGAATGCGTCATCTTTGATGAACGTCTACATATCAACCTTAGTACATTATAATCTCTACACTATGCACTTTGGTTTTTGTGGAGAATATACTTTACATTATTTTGGAGTGTGAATATATTGTACAAGAGAATATATTATAAATGAAGCAGATTAATATTAAGTTAATAAATGCATTTGAACATGTATTAGTTTTTTCTGTCTGCTTATAAAGAAATATTAAATTGTATTTATCAAAAATAAGTTAACCAAAACAATTTTTTGTTACCATTTGTTTTAATGTTTACTCGAATGAAAAATATGATAAAACATTTATAAAAAATAATATACTAAAGTTTCCTCATAAAATGCATAATATTATATTTTATAAAGCAAATGATAAAGCTGAATAATAAAATAATGGTATTTTTATATGTATGTTCTGAGAACACAATTATTGGATTAACTAACTTCTAACTAACATAATTATTTTAATTAACTTTTAATTATTATTAATGACCTTTTTAATTAGAATAAAATAATGACAATATTAGAAGCATACTTTCTAGATTTAATAATTAACTCAACTACGTTTATTTCTACCGAATACCAGTACCTGCCTGCCTGGTCTTATCGCAGCACTGCTGAAATTCCTGTAACTGTAAAGTGGTCCTCGTGGTCCAGTAGTATCTCCGCGTTCGATTCCGGTGAGATCACACCACACTTTGTGTTTCACTTCAGTAATTTGGCCTAAAGGCCTGGGATTGATTATACAAAATTCAAAAATTATAGAAAATATATTACTGATATTATTTATATTAAGGGGTTACACCACCTTTCGGCACTTAAAAATACATTAAAATTCAACTTTTTTACTTCAGATACAAAATTTGTTTTATTAGCATTGTTTATGGCATATACATTTATTAATATTTTTCATTAAAAATATTTTTTTATAATTTCTAAATACCGGAGTAATTCTTCGTGATGCGCGTAACTGGTGGAGATAATCAAATCGGCAGGTTTTAAGTGAAATGAAATACGAATTATTTTCTTGTTAAAATAATGTAATTTCTATGATGTAGCATTTTGAAAAAAAGTGCAACATCATAGAATTGCAAATAAGAGGAGTTTGAAATGAATTTAATTTTTTCCTAAAAAAAATGAAAGTAAAAAAATCTTAATAAGCAAACGGCTCATTATCAAAAAAAAAATTTACGCTACATCGTTGGTAGGTAATGTTATAAGTAAGATGTGTGCAGATTTTGAACAAAATCGGTCTAAGGTTAGAGATATTTCTCCACCAGTTAAAAAAGAGAGAAAAACGCAAAAGAATAATAAAATTCGTTAAAAATCCATCATTTGCAACGCTAGCTTCAAATAGCCATCACTCAGACAATTTTTGAAATTTTTGATAGAAAGAAATATTTTTTAAATGTGAAGATGGACTAGCCCCTTAACTATATTGCATACGTATGCATATTTCAACCTTTTTTGTTGCACAAAAATAATCGAGAAAAGGAATACATGTAATTAAACTAGCAAAAAGCAATCACCTGGCGAGAGATGATGGTGATACGAAGCGGTTCATTTATTCTCTACAAAGTACAAGTAAAATCACTACATTCATCTGCTTTTGTTAGTTCATTAGCAGAAAACAATCGGCTTTGGCAATTCAGCAATCGCAAATTTTCGCAAAACCAATTTTTCAAAGATAAAAGTGCTTAGAATAAATATGTCATATGCCGTTATATACAACTGCGATACCGCCTGTCAGCAGACTCGGGATAAGATGGTTTGCTTCTTGACAATTATTATGATATACATATGATCTGATTTTGATTTCTGAATATGGCGTACTCAGCCAAGAGTGAACCAAGAACGTCTTGGTTGAGTACAGGCTTACCTATTTGAGACCTGCATCAAGATATGTTTCATCATTTGCTGATAGTCACATTCGCAGAATTATACGCCCCGCCTTCGAGAAGCCTTACGAGGGACGGCAGCCTATTTTATTGTGTAGAATTAGTCGATCAGTTACATTCAAAGTCTAATCTACTTTAGCACCGACTTTTGATAGTAAGCTTCACGAGACCAGAATTTTTCTCTAACGCGATACAATAATTTTATGTAAATTTTTATCACCTTTTTAGCAAATAATGTAGAATGGGGTGACTTTTATTAATTAAGATTATATTTAAAAAAAAATAATGTGAGATTTGAAAACTTTAAATCTGTTTATCAGATATAAATCAAATGCAAAATCTTCAAACAGTTTTTGTTAAAAAAAATTGAAAGCCGGTAAGCTTTTGAATTGAGACATAAAGTAAAATTGTTTTAATTAAGATAAATTATAGAAGTCTCACAGAGATAGGGCTACTTTAATGGGAAACGTATATGTTAGTCTTTATAGGATGGCCCAGGGCTTATGACCCGTAAGAGCTGGCTTAAGTGATTACTTTACGTAATGTAACGTTTCCCATATAAATAGCTTCGTCTATAAGACCTCGTAATTTGAAGTAATCCAAGGCTCACAACCTATATGAGTTGGCTTAAACCATCACTTAATACAATGCAACGTTTACCAATTCCACTTTAAGAACATTCACGTATTATCAATTTTTTATAAGTTTTATACGCATAAGTTTAGTTTTAAAAAATTAAGATGAAATAGTATTATTTAATTGGCGTTTTTAAACACACAATATACTATTTAATCGTTTATGTAATCTTCTCTTTTTAGATTAAAAAATTAAGAATAATATTCTTCTTCACCTTCAAAACATTTGCTGATTGTTAGAAAAAATGTGAAAAAAACGGCGGGTCACCTGAACGACGCACAGTATTCACAAAAATACTTTTCAAGGCGCGTGACTCTCTGAAAGCTAAGAAAACAGGTTAGGGTGACCGACTTTCCATTGAGGACGGGAATTGACCTACGTAGCATCTGCACGTAAGCGTCCTTTACATACTGAATTATCCTTGTGTGTGGATACCTTTTGTATGTATCAAGTAGTAGGTACGTAGGGAATTCATCGTTGTCAATGCAGTTTATATTGCATTAGGTCCTTACCTATGAAATTGCCGTTTTCTAAAACAGGCTAGTGTGAAGTGTGTCGATATATTGCATTTGTTTAGTGTCACATTAAAACTATTAGTTATTCATTTGTTTTCTCGCACTTTGTTTTTTCTATGATATCGATAATTTGGTCATGAAGAAATTGGTTCATAAAGAAAATGAAAATTAGCGGTATTTTATTTATTATCAATATTATTTCAATATTAAGTAACAAAACCTTATTGATTAATTTGCAATTTGTCAAATTGGGAAAATAAAGAATCTAGCAAAGCGGGTAACCAAAGAGGCTTGCCTCAATTTGTTGAATCGGCACATAAATGAGGGAATTCTTTGCTGTGTTACTTGTGATGAAAAGTGGATCCTGTATGATGATCGGAAACGTTCGTCGCAATGGTTGGACCCAGGGATCCTTCTCATTCGTCGCTAGGTTGACATGTTTAACCGACTTCAAAGAAAGAGGACGTTCCATGTTCCATTGTATGTATTTTTTTTGTATGTATGTTCACCGATTTCTCTGTCAATTGTGGACCAATTTTTAAAATTCTTTTTTTATTCGATAGAGGATACTCTTGAGGTGGTCTCATTGTCACCAAGTCAGGATCTATTGCGTGTTTCATTTTTTTCTAAAGCTTTTCAAGTATTTGTGTCTGGTACTCATCATATCATGTTGATGAGCTGGTGATAGAAGGAACAATTCCTTAACGGTTAGGAGTTGGAGGATAATTCTTTAAAAATCATAGGTACGAATAGACCGATAGTTGTATTCTTTCAGGTTATTCAGGTGAGCTGATGGTGGAAGGTAAAACTCCGTAACGGTTAGAAGTTAGATGATACTTTAAGGTGCCGATATAGTAACCTGTATTCTGTAGGAAAGAAAATATATGAAAATCAGATGGTTGGATTCTACAATTGGCCTTTCTCAAAGTTGGAGCTTATCTTAGTGTTCTAATTTAGATATTTTCAACAGTCGTTATGTTGCATTTCGCACAACGCTTTTTCATCATGCGGTTTCTTAAGCAATTCGTTAGGCTCTAAGTCGCAAAGAGTAATACCGTCTTGTATCTTTACGCGATTTAGCGCAACATAGACATGGCCTTTGGCAAATTTTTTTTTGCCTAAATCAATCACGGCTTTGTTTAGGGTGGTGCCTTGAAATAAACTGCACCATAACCGCTTAATTGAGGATTTGTGGTAGCATTCTCCGTTCAACATCCCCATAGCCTTTAGTTGCCTGTTAGGTTGTTGACACAGGCGCTATGGTAACTAAGCCGTCACCGTTTTTCACTTTTGTGCCAATAGCGACATATTAAATTTTATAAAAACTGAATCGGGTAACTCGCCCGATTCTATTTAATCACAGCGAAGGGCAGGCCATTTAAACTTGGACACGATTCCTATTGCCCCTCTGAAGCCTACGCCCAGTTTCAATACGTGCATCAAACCACCACAGTTATTTACATCAACAGGAATAACATTTGATGGTGGTCATTTTCCATAGGTTGCTGCCTCTCGCGACTCATCGATAGCACACAAGGTGTATACCCGATTTGACTGAAGCAGTTGGTCCGTCATTTTGCCATTGTAGTCATCTACCAATTTGATGGTTGGAAAAATTCTAACTGCAACACCATCTGCGAATTCACCAGCCTGTTCAACTCGTCGTCTTTCATACAAATTTTGGAATTGTGGGTTTTTTTAGCTCACCAGACCGCAAGTTATTTAATAAATCAACAAGCTCCACATCGCTACTTTGACGCATCTTGAAGGTGAGTTCGCAGAAGGAGAACTGTTGCCACAAGTGTATTTCGGCGTTTGACCACGGCGGTTGTTCGAAGCACCAATGCCTTATAACTGGTAGTAACTGCATGACATGGCCAAATAACAAAAAATTTGAACCACCAAATAGTAAATTGTTATTTTCAAACTCCTGGAGGCGTAAGTGAGTTATACAAAAATTTTCATAGGAAACAATCGAGATTTAATCTAATATTAGCCATTTGATGTAACGCCACTTACACCTTTCCCGTTCCAACGGTTGTCCACTCATTTTACGTTAGATTTACGTTTACGTTTAGATATGTCATTGTGATTCATTTTTCAATAGGAAGTGAAATTACTACGTACCTACGATTATTTACACTAAAAATGGAAAAAATAACTAACTTAAAAATTTTTTTTTAGCGATTTCAAAAAAACCTCAAACAAAAACTCACTACCTAAACACTAAAAAACGAAAAATAAACTAAATAATTTATTTAATTCAATGGACAAAAATATGTGTTTTTTTCTAACTAAATCAAAAACTACTACCCACCTGTGTATTCTCAATAATTTTCTAAATGAACCTACAAACAATATTATTTTACTTAGCAATCAAGCTATTGTATTTAAAAATTATAATGATTTATTTACAAGATTACAATGTGACGATTCTTGTCTAAACCTAATTACCTATTAATTTAAAAAAATATATATTATAATGTGTGCTAAATAACTACTGATCTGTTTGAAGTCGGTTCCAAGTCAAAAACAACGAGAATAATAATACTTAGTGATATAATATTACAGGTTTAAAAATTAATAGTACCTAAATATTTTTTTAATATTCAAATACCAACCTACAAACAGGTAAAAGTCAAAGTTTAATACAAAAAATGAAAAAGCCGAGAAATACCGTGTATTTTAGTGGTGAAAAAAAAATTGACATATCTTTAGCAGTACAATAGCTGTAAGAACGTTCCTGTATTGAACCAGCCCAGAAGCGCGAACGAAGAAGTTGAGAATTGGAAGTAATACTCCTCTCTAGCTCCTATCTATGTCCCACTGTCGCCGATGTGCCGTGCACGTCTCCAACATGGCATGTGAAAAGCTTCCTTTGAGGAAAAACGAGAAAATAATACTGCAATTGTTTAAACAATCCCAATTTTGTGGTGATTGTGGTATTGCCGAATAATTTTTTAGAGTATATACATTCAACAATTTTAGAATCTAATTTGTTGGTAACTATTACAAATCCATAAATGTAACGACGAATGGGGAATTCGCGCATTTCAAAATCACCCAAAATCAAAATCAAATGGAGGGGCTCCCAATGACGTGTTTTTCCGTAATAAATATTTATTTACACATCCCATTATGAATATACGTATAGCAACAGGACGTCTTCACGTTTATCGTTAAAGATAAAACAAGAAAAATAATATTATATTATTAATGTTTATATTGTTATCTTTATGATAGCGCATAACTATTAATTCTAAAAAAAAAGCAAACCATACCATTTATGTCTTCGTTGGGACAGATGCACAAACTTTTTTTGTGCATATATGATTATCAATAAATGTGGTTAATGTCATCAATAAGGAAGAAATTGGTAGAAAGTTTGTTAGTTTTTTTAAAATAAATTAGGAATTGATAAAAAAGCCTAAAAGCCTTAAAGCCTAGTCGAAGCAAAAGAGGTGTGCCAAGATAGAATAATGTGACGTCCTATCTTCTTTGCCCATCCTTAAATGGCGTGGTGGTTCGTCGATTAATTAGGAATTGATACACTAGATCAGTGATGGTGGGATGAAGGTTTGCCTTTTCAAAAATCGGGAAAATGCCTCTGTACACTCTGCTGACTTGCTTTAGCACTGTTAATAGTTGATTCATTAATTGACGCGATGGGATACGGTTAATACTTGTGTGCGGTCATTTTTCACAGAGATTTTAAATATCGGTGCGTGCCTTGTTATATTGTAACCTTGTTAGCTCGCGCTACCCCATCCCCCCAAAAAAACTGTTAGAACTAATCTCAGAAACATGTGACGAAAAAGTGGCCAAACAAATACTTCAAACTCGTCATTATTTAATGATTCAGTACCCATAAACGTCAAACTTACTTGACACTTTTCAGGAATTCACAAAGTCGAAAATGAATATATACCTTTTTTCGTATATATTAATTTAAATTATTTATCAAGATACATTAAAGACGTCTCATAGGGATGAAGCCATTTTTCATATGGGAATGTAGGTATGGAAGTCTTTTTGAGTGTTCATGGGGCTTACGACCTATCGTACGGCTGACTTAAGTGATCACCTTACACAATGTAACGTTCATCAATTCCATCCATGATAGACAACCACATGATAGATGTGGTTGTCACTTAAGCCAGGCGTAGTCGTTAGCCCTATGAACACCTAAAAAGACTTGCAAACCAACTTTTTCCCATATGAAGAATAACCTAGTCCCTATGAGACATCTATAATATATATTGGTAGTTGATGGGTAGAATCTAATATTGTGTTCTTGAAAATGTTGAATATACTCACAATATTGTACTTATTTTTATTTTTATGGTTTCTTTTGATAAAAATCAACAAACTATGAAATAATAATCAAAAGTGAAAATATGATACATTGGTAAAGTAGAAAACTGAATGGTAACAACGCAAATATCACGAAGAAACAACATCCGTGTTTACCATTACCATTTGGATAGGTGTTATATCCTCTTTCATATTCGTTTGCTGTGTTTTCCTCGATAAACCAGTGTGACACTTTGTCACACTATCCGACTGTAAACCTGGGTTTAGTGCTCTCCTCATTTTTAACTCATAAAATACCAAATTTATTGTTCCTAAGTTTATAGAACTCCACAATCACACATATGGAAACATAAACACTTGTTTTTTAGTTCTACTAATTTCAGATGATCTTGAGAATGAAAATCCCCTCATAAGGAGAAACGCATCTCATAAAAATTAAAATGTAGTGTTACAAAAATGTGTTTTTATTTCCGTACGTATGATAAAATACCAATTTGTATTGCTACGAATATCCTTCCCCTACAGGGAGTGGACTGTTTTCTACCTCCAATTCCCCTCGCTGTCCCTGTCCCACTAAACCCATGGATCTCCTTGACTTTTGGGTTTCTTATTTTCAATTGTTTTATTTTTATTTTATATATATTTATTCTTTTCTGAGTGTGTTTATTGTTTTCACCATAACCTATACTTTCTACCACTAATCAGCATTTGTTTATCTATCTTTTCTTTTGTGATCCACTGCAAACCGGTGCTGCTTCTATTATTTACTGCAAACCTGTATTTATTCCGCTAATCTTTATATGTTTCTTCTTTTTCTCTCTTTTCGTCCTTTTAGACTACTTCTTCCATCTACAATTCTTTTATGTTTCTTGGTATTATTTGAATTAATGTTATTGTTACGGTCGTTGGACATATTTATGTGTTAAATAAAACGGATATTTTATATGAACAGTATATTTCACTGAGAAGCAAATCTCGATATTTCGCGTCTTATCCAGTCTTATCCAGAGTCATCAGGAGAGCGTCCTATCACCGCGGGGATGTAGGCCGAACTGTGGTGTGTCGGTTTACAAAAGGTATAAGTTTTAATTTGTTTCTAATATAAATAAGAAGGTTTGCATAATTTTTTTTGCAAACTTTTGGGTTTGAAAAAGGTTTGCATAATTTGAAGATATACAAGACCTGTGTCCGCCCAATCATGACATACGGTATCGAGACAAGGGCTGACACTACCAGAACAAAAAATCTCCTAAGAATAACTGAGATGAAGACTCTCCGACCCATTGCGGGACTGACAATCCGAGACCGAGTGAGGAATTCCGAAATACGAAGGACCTGTGACGTCGAGGATATTGTCCGATGGGGAAGATCTAGAAGACGTTACTGGAGAGATCATGTGGAGAGAGCTTGTACTGAGAGAGTAGTGAGCATAGCAGCGAACAAGCTGCCGTCTGGTACCAGACTCCCAGGAAGACCGCATAAAAGATGGCGAGATAGCTGGACATCTGTATCCCAGGAACAGGCTCCGAGCAATGACAGGACGCAGTCCTAGATGAAGCAGAAGAAGAAGAAGAAGCATAATTTTTATCTTATAAGAATATATTCTAAGAAGAATATTTTGTTGTGTTTCCACAGAATAGTATCTTTCTAATTTCTCAGGATAATAAATTAATTAGACTTTTTGACGTTGTGCATACTACATCTATAAAAATAAGTCAGAATTTAAGTACTTATGTCTCAGAAAGTATACAACGTAGGTGGATGTTAAGAGTGTTAAAGCATTGAGGATAGATATGAGAATTCTTCAGGTTACATCAGCCGCGTCCTCTCAGTGAGAGGGTGACGTTAGCGGCACGAATTGGCTCTGTCAACCGTCTTATGAACAATGACAAAAAAAGTGGTGAACAAGCCCTCCTTCTACAAATGAAGTCCAAATACATGATAGACAAAGTCAGATTTATTTGAAAAGTTTTAAAATAAAAATGTAAATCGACAAGATTGGTCAATAGTCTACGGATAGATTTCATCATGACAAATCCATCGATACCTTTCTCCATGGCAGAATGGGCCCGGGTCCATGGGTATGGAAAAAGGATAAAAGAGCGCTCGGCTGAGACAAAGCGTCCCGCTAGTACTACAGTGCCTGGTGTCGCCGCAGATACCTACGCCTTCCGCATATTCACGCTAACCGACATTCGGCCCGATTCTGAAAATAACAATGTCTGGATCTTTAAGATCTTTATCCCAACACTTAATAGACGATAATAAAAATTAAAAATGTCCAGAGCGGATTTAGTAATTCTACGGCTCAAATACACTGCATTAAAAGATGATATAAGAAAGATTGTTTCTTACAAACGTATTAATTTCTTCATCCACAGCGTCCAGATGAAATATCATGGCTAAACTTGTCATGACCGCGTTCGGCGGTACCGCGTATTCAAATCTTCCCATCTTGACATAACACTTTACATTCATTCTCCCTTCCTCTTATCTATCTCATGGTAGAAACTTACATACAAACACCGACGTAAACTATTTCTCGTTAATTTTTTAATTTTTTTTTTATTATCGGTGTTTAAGTGTTGGGATAAAGAATCTTAAAGATCCAGACATATCTGTCAAAAAATGTCAAGATGGGAAGATTTGAATACGCGGTAACGCCGAACGCGATCATGACAAGTTTAGCCATGATATTTCATCTGGACGCTGTGGATGAAGAAATGAATACGTTTGTAAGAAACAATCTTTCTTATATCATCTTTTTATACAGTGTATTTGAGCCGTAGAATTACAAAATCCGCTCTGGATTTTTTAAATTTTTATTACCGTCTATTAAGTGTTGGGATAAAGATCGTAAAGATCCAGACATTGTTATTTTCAGAATCGGGCCGATTGTCTCCGAACATAGATGGCAATTTTATTTCAATTGTAAGGATAAACCACAATGCGTGAATTTATCAGAAAATGGCGACGCTTTAGAATTACGTCAATTACGCATGCGCGTGCAGCGAGCATGACTTTTACGCAGCCATATATTCCGCAAAAATAACAAAATAAAATATGTACGTGACATAATTTTATGATATATTAAAATCTGAATAATATGATAATAATTGTGGTCTCGGGATTGGATGCGTTTTGTGTGTTGAATACTTTTTTTACTCAAAAATTTTACTGCCTTACAGAGCGTTTTTTCTCTCAAGGTTGCTGTTTTAAGTACCTCCCGACTTCAGTCGTGCTGTAATAGAATGTAATAGCCAAAAATAAAAACTATTTATAATAAAAGTCCGTTCAAAATTGTTAAAAAATAAAAAAACTATGTTTATTATAAACGTTAAATATTTAAAAAATCGTTAATCGCTACACAGAAAATTAACTTCCGTGATAATAAAAATTTGTATTCAGAGCTGCGTGGATTTTAGAGGGCATGTAGCATGAATGGTCTTCGGACTATTGGAATTCAGAAAGTCCCGACGCGACATCACTGGTCATGTGTCATATATGTGCACACATTTTTTTATAAGCACGTTTTTGACACTTCAATACGAGAGTCTCTAATTGAAAGAAATGATAAATAAATGTCAGTTTCTTATTTGTTCTGAGTCAGAAATATCATCTGGGGTTTTTGATGAAAACCAAAACGTTATCTATTTATTTATTGAAGTGAAACATCCTTGCATTCGTAAGAGTAAATTCAAACAGTCAAAGATTATGAGGAATAGGTGGTGAAGGGCGTACGACGCAATTTTAAAAAGTATGAAAGTAATATTGATAAAAAAAGATATGATATGTGTAATATTTCGGGATGAGGTTGCTCCAAGTAAAGACTTTGTTCTCGTAAGTATTTATTCGGTAACAATAATGGTTTAGACAATCGTTTATACAGTAAGATGCGGTCTCGATAACAATGGTAGTAAAAGAGGCTCGACTCGACATTCACGCGCCTTTTTATACATTCTCTCTCTCTGTCATGCAGTCTCTTTCTGGCGTCGCGACATACGTTCCTCAGATCTATTACAATATGAGAATGAGGGGAATATTTTTATATTTGGGGTATGTTCTGATTGGATAAATAAGTTCGCCATCGCTGTACTACGAAATATAAATCTCCCAGAGGTGAGGGCACAAGTACGGTTCCACCGTTACCATTGAGTCCTTAATAATTAGAGATGCACCGAAATTCGTTTCACATTCGGTATAGCTGAACTTCGTCTTCGGCCGAATTTCGTTTAAATCTGCCGAACTTCGTTTAAATCTACCGAACTTCGGTAGCTTTTTAATTAACTATCTTTTGCCAGCGACTTTTTTCGCGTAGACTATTGGGATAAAAGTATTCTTTTTGCTCTTCCAGACAATAGTCGATGTCTGTGCCAAATTTCATCCAGATCCGTTTAGTCGTTCTGGTGTGATTATGTAACAAACATCCATCCAACCATCTAAACTTTCACATTTGTAAATATTAAATAAGTAGGATTTAAATAAGAAATGGAAAAGTGTAAAGAAATTTAATTTAAATTTTCACACGAAGCAAACACATTGTGGTGAGACATAATATCTTTAAATAAAACAACTTTTTGTTTAACACCACTTTATTGAGTTTAAACCAACTAGTGTCGACTAGTATTCGACATAGGTATTCGTGACATAGGTACTCGTCTCAATAATTTAGAAGCTTTAGAAATAAAAAAATCTTTAAAAACAAATAAAAAATATTTCCTTAATAAGCAACTAGATTTATCGCGTAGTCCAATTCTAGATATATTCCTCTTCCAATTAACTACACCCATCCATATCCACTCTCTTTCACACAACCCCCACCACAGTTGACGTTCTGTCTCTTTCTTCCCTTAGTGCGTTCTTAATTGTTCGTAATTCTGTTTTTATTTAGTTAATACTGAACCCTGATGAAGACTCAGTTGTGGGTCGAAACTAGTTGGTTTAAACTCAATAAAGTGGTGTTAAACAAAAAGTTATTTTATTTAAAAAAATTTAATTTAAAATAAAATCTAGACAAAATGTTGATTTATAAGTAAATAGGTAACGTGTGAATGGATCATGTTTTTTATTCTCTAGAAAAGAAACACTATATATACTTTAATAAAATAAAATAATCAATTTTAATATATAATAACCTATAAAAACTATCCAGAACTACTTTGTGCCGCTTAATTAATTAAAGAACACACAGTAAATAAACAATTACACGTGTTTTCGCGCAAAATTTAACAGAATTTCGACCGAACATCGGCCGAATTTCGGCTTCGGCTTATTTAAACCGAACATTCAGCCGAATTCGACATTCGGCAGAACCCACATTCGGTGCAACACTATTAATAATGCCTTGGTAATACGTTAATAATGTACGTGCCGAAATGTCGGCCTAGGTTTCATCAAGATAATTATCCACGTGATATGCAATCTAGTCATGAAGAGAATACATAAATATATTATTGAACATGTATCTTCTGGGTTAGTTTGCTTGATGAAACCATGGACAATATTTCGGGACGGTAACATGAGCCATTGTCAAGGTTTCCACACAATTATGCACATAATCTGATACTATTTTCTACAAAAATATAGTTCCCAGTCACCTTGTAACATGAGTACTGGATTTCTCCATTACAAAATGACGTGTTCGGTTACTGTATTATCCCTTACGGGGAAAGCGTTGAACAAAAGGTTCTACGTGAGTTAAGATAACTTTGTTTTCATCGCGTACCTTATAAACTATTCAGCCCGCGTACTCATTCAGTGATGTTGCACAGTTGTAAAGATTGAATAGATGACATTGATGCTTTTGGTCTGCGAATGAAAACGTTCAATGGCATCAGACTATTTCTAATACAAAGTCTTGAAGCGCCGACATAATGCTTTAGATACTATTTTTATTTTTGCTCTTGTTCCAACTAACAGCTTTAATCTATTCCTGTGATCAATCATCGGGAGAATAAGTTACAAAGAACAAAAAGGTCGTCAAGGTAATAATCAAATTAATGATTAATGTATGGCAATGTCACGTTTGGAGATGCCGTCTTTATTTAAAAATTGATTTTAAAGCTGCGTCACTTGTTGAAATATTTCAAACTAAGAAATGTTAATTTTTAAAAAGTAATTAATGTGTTTTAATCTAACTTTCACATAGTGGTTGAAAACTAATATATATTTTTTAAATCATCTATTTATAGGAGTAAAAAGGATTTTAAAATCATGAAAAAACGTAAAAAAAATTGAAAATTTAAAAGTTTATAAGTTTACTATTTATACCCAGCGTTGCACGGGTTAAGGATTAAGTTTAAAATACATTTATGAGGGTAAACGAAGGTTCGATTCGAACGGTATAGATTTGCATCGAAATTGCATATCAGGGGAGGGGTAAGGGTAAAAGAAGAGGGAGGATATGTCACCAATGTTAAACGCTGAGTCCTAAAGAATTATTTTGCAAATTTTGAGTACAATTGGTTAAACGGTACAGACTTTCATCTAAAATATATCAGAGGGCGGATAAAAGTAAAAAGGGGAGGGAAGAAATGTCACTTTTGTTACCCGCCGGGTCCTAACAAATAAGTTTCCAAATTTTGTGTCCGATCGGTCAAACGGTACAGATCTGCATCAAAAATATATCAGGGTAGGGGAAGGGTTAAAAGAATAGGGGGAAATGTCGCACATAATACCCGCCGAAACCTTAAGAATAAGTTTACAAATTTTGAGTCCGATCGGGAAAACGGCACAGATTTGCATCAAAAATGTATTAGGGGAGGGGAAGGGTTAAAATAATAGGGGGATAATTTTGCGCGTTTTACCCGCCGAGTCCTTAAGAATAAGTTTCCAAATTTTGAGTTCGATCGGTCAAACGGCTCAGATTTGCATCGAAAATATGTCAAGGGAAGGGAACAGGGGGGAAATGTTGCCATCTGAAAAATTTGTGTGGATTTGTATAGAGAACAGACAGACAGACAGACATTGAGTTTTATAGGTATAGATTAATAATGAGCATTCCTTCATTATTTTAGTACAGTTTTATCACCGTAATGCTATTTTTACATTCGTGAGAAAATATATTCTGCGTACATATAAATATTAAATTACTATTGATTATTGATGATTTCTAAGACACTGAAAACGTATGAAAATTTATGATACAATAAAAAATTAACAATGTATGAAATAACATAAAGCTGATCGAAATATTATGATTATGATTAAAATAGTGTCGCTTAGATAGCTTTGTCGTGATGAACGTATGAAAGTTATATGTCGCGAATGTTGATGAATCGTACGTTCAAGAAACTTAAACAAGTGTCTTCCTTTTTACTTCCTTTCTTTTAACTCGTGGCGTCTGCTTGCTTGCCGGCTTGCCGTCAACAAAAATTTTGGATCTATTTTTGAACCTTCTACCGTGATCTAATCGAGCTGAAACTTGGCAAGTAGACTCGTGGCGACGATCAAGAAGATCTATCAAATTTTCGTTAAAAAAAATTAATAATTATAGTATAATTTCGGATTTTTAGAAATTTTATTGGTTTTTTCAAATTGGAATCATTAGAAAAGTTTGATTATTAGCAACGACGGCCCGATAACGTCGCGAAATATTTTCTAAATTTGAATTACTCCGTCGGTATGCATAATAGGTACCTACTCCACTACAAGTTTCGAAAATCTAAATTGACTGACAAATGTTTTTAGAATTTAATCTTCAAAGCATGAAGTGTCTTATCAAAGCTCAAAACATCTGACATTTTAGAAATATATTAAATTACTGTAAGTTTAGTGTTATGTTATATCTTCTTCTTCAAATGTAGCAAATTTATTTTGTGGTAACATAATTATAATTAATATAAATTAACTTTGTTCCACACATCCACACATAAATCCACACAAATATAAACCACTTATTTATTGAAAAAAAATCAACATGTTTCAAAGCCAATGGCTTCTTCATCAGGAAAACAAAAGTAATATTTAAAAATCGAAGTATATATCAAAATATTAAAAAGTTATACATGGAAAATAATAATATAAAGTACCTAATTAATATGAAAATAAATTTAAAAGATAACTATTTGCAAAAAGGACCTGATTATTAAATAATATTTATAATATTCAATTTATTATTAGTAAATAGTAAATTGAATATTATAAATAATTTATAATATTCAATTTATTATTAGTAAATAGTAAATTGAATATTATAAATAATCAGGTCCTTTTTGCAAATAGTTATCTTTTAAATTTATTTTCATATTAATTAGGTACTTTATATTATTATTTTCCATGTATTTTGATTATTTATATATTTGATCTATACTTCGATTTTTAAATATTATTTTTGTTTTCCTGATGAAGAAGCCATTGGCTTTGAAACATGTTGATTTTTTTCAATAAATAAGTGGTTTAAACAAAGTTAATTTATATTAATTATGTTATGTTATATGATTTCATTCGTCTTTAATTGTTGTTATATTTTACAAAGAAAGGGAGTATAATAAAAACTTGGTATTTATGGGTTACTTTTTTAAGATTTATTGAATTTTTCACATTATCATATCTCGTATAGGGAACACGTTGTGAGATAAAGGTATTCGCGTTGACCTAGAAATTCCATTGCTCGCAAGTTTCACGATGTCAGAGCGCATCTTTCCGAGCTTTTTGCTACCAATTCTTATATATATAATTTTTCCAATATATAATTTTTTTTATATATAATTTTTTATATAATTTTTCCAATATATAATTTTTCCGCGATTGCTTTTCGGCCTTCGTGTCATAAGCTTGTTCATAAGTGATTGCCTCTGTCATAATACGCGGGCGAGAATCAAGATCACGGGCAAGGTGCGGTGAAGGGCGCGCTCCTAACCCGCTCGGAGCGAAACCTTTACCACGGAAGAAGAACAAGCTGTGCCGGCTGTAGTGATGGGTCCGCTCTGTACTCACTACTACAATGTAGTACTACACTACATTGAAGTGCACACTTCGCACATTTTGATGTGTAGTGCACACTACAAACTACAAACACCAAAGTTATTGAAAGTATAAACTTCAAATAGTACACTTCATTTCAAAGTGAACACTACAAAGTACATACACTTCAAAGTTATCGAAAGTATGAGAAACACATTTTAAATAGTGTATTTTTTACGTGAAATTTTTGGAAAGTTGATGTAGATATATGAAGAATTTTCTGGAATCTGTAACAACCCCCCCCCTCCCATGGTTAGAAAAATTTTGGGAGCTATGAAGAAATTTTTGGGAAGTTGATGTAGCTAAATGGAGAAATCTTTGGAAACTGTAACAACCCCCCCCCCATGGTTTGAAAATATTTTGGAATCGAACGAAGAAATCTGTCTGGCGACCTTTTTTTTTTTTTCTAGGTCGCCAAATGTTACTTTGTAGAAAATATCGTCATTTATCTAAATATTTTTGTCGTTGACCTTTTTTTTTTTTTTAGGTCACTAATTTTTTATTTGGGAAAAAAATACTTCATTTCATTTAAAAATTTACTTCACTATTACTTCATTTCATTACTTCACTTCATTATTATTACAATTACTTCATTTCATTACTTCATTACATTACTTCACTTCATTAATACTACAATTACTTCATTTCATTACTTCACTTCATTTCGTAGTACTACAATTGTAGTGTACACTTTGTAGTCTTCAAACTGGTGAACGTGTGTGTGTTGTAGTCTTCATTTTGAAATGAAGTTTTTCCCTTCGCTAGCCGGCTGAGTTGCGTGACTTGCCGCGCTGGAGCCCGCACTTTCACAGGCGGCGCGCCCGGGGGCCACGCGATGGAGGACCGGCCGGTGCGCGGTATTGGCGGCTTGAAATATCAGGAATAAGCGGTATTGAACTCAGGGCCAGTCTAACTTTGTGGAGGTCCCTAGGCAGTCAAAACGTTTAATTCCCCCTCGCAAAATATGTCCTGATGCATCAATATTTTCACCAACCCACAATTTTAATAAACCAATTTTGTAACATAAAATAAACATTGATATCGTAACGAGATGGTAGAATCGGAAGGAATTCGCACTATCTAAATCTCTCAAACACTAAGATAAGATATTCTCGTAAACACCAGAAATATCGTGTAAATACTAGAAATATGTAGAATTGTCTCAAACATTCGAAAATCAATTAACTAGAGAAGTTGTGTGACCAGTGCATGTATAACCGAGTGACAGGTATTTGGGCGAAGTACTTACAAGCGAAATATTCTCAAAAGTGATCGATGTGATAGAAACAGCGTAATAAAAAATATACCACAGAGGAGTGACTAGAGATAATTAGTGCGAATTAAAGAATTGGATAATACGTGTGTGAAAAAATTTAGAAACATTAAATCAAGTAAATTGAATCCTAAGTTATTAAAGTTTTTATTTTTATTTTAACCAACCAACAACGCTTAATATATGATATTTTTCTCAGTTTGTTTCTTGCAATATTCTAAGTCTTTCCAAGTCGCAAGATGTCATCACTTCAGTGGCCATAACACCGAGTGAGTTTAGTCGTTCTTGTGTCACGGAAGATTGATGACATTTTTAGTTCTTTTTTTCATTTCTTTCAAGATTAAATCAATATTTTAATTTTATTATTTGATAATAATCCGAGTAATAAACTGAAGTGGGAACCGACACAGATCCAACACAGATCTTTCTACAAACGAAATCGGCCCAACACACTAGCCGTACATATTGTCATTAATTTAATGCTAAAGCACTCTCCTCAGACGCAGCAGACGCACCGAGGAGTTCGCATAAATCACACTCTGCCTCAGGGTGTAATGGGGACTAAAGGAAAATAAACATAACAGAATAAAAAATAAAGTAATAATTCGAGACTGTTTGAACCAGGGACGACAGCTTTTATAAGACGGGTTTGGCGTGACAACGAAAAAAAAAGCCTCATGACAAGTGATGCCAAAAGCACAGCCATTGTACAGAGTATTCAACGTTAACCGAAGCATCATCAGGTAACATGACTTCATTTTGGCATCTTCTGAACCCAGCTCCAC
>JADDOH010016997.1:0-25279 GCA_016648135.1 Agrypnia vestita | reverse complement strand
CCGTCACTTTGCTTGTGAGCTAGCTAGGATAGAGATTTAGTCTTGCGCAGGAAGGAAAGATAATAATTTACCATTTAAAATATTATTAATCTTAGACAATGCTCCAAGACAGAGAAAGAAGACTGGCAAACAATTAGCTCTTGATAACTTTTTAAGGGAAACACCCGCAAACCCCACTAAAAATGTCTCTTAAACCACGTTAACGCCTCTTAAACATCATATACTTACTTGATAAATAAATATTTTAAAATACATACAATTTTAATTTTTTTATTTCCCTCTACTTTCGAACATTCAACATTCGCACACACTTTCAGGAACCAATTATGTGCGAAAGTTGAGGTCCGCCTGTATTCATATTTTGATATGTCATAAAAATCTGTAGCATCAATATTTGATTTCTATTTTTTTTCCAAAATATACGTTCACAAAAAGTCATGCTTCAATGTTCCCACTGCACGCGCCTGCGCATCCCATAACTCGACCTGATTTTAAAGACGTTTCGCGTCAAAAGCTTCGGTCATTAAATTGCCTGATATTGTCGGGCATAAAGAGGTTAGAATGCATCTTACAATGTTGCGATAAATGCACATTTTTATTGGCACCGAATCGTATTATTTGTTCGCAAAACGTAAACAGTGCAAAGTGCAGAATGCGGCCAGCGAGATAGTTGTGCGGCCGGAACTGGTTTCATACAATACGGAATGCTCCGAAGAATGGTGGAAATGCGACTATCAGGCTAGGCGCGTGGATATCCGCATTCATCACCAAATTTTTATCGGACCAGGACACAGGGACGGCATAGGAATTGAGCGAGTATTGAAGGGTTATATACAGTTAGAATTTTCAAAAAATCGATTTTTTATTTCAATTTCGTAATGTACACATATTTAAGTAAACACACAGAAAATTTCAAGTCAATCCGGCGATTATTTTCAAACTTATGCGCATATTTGTAATCACGTTTTTTTTTTTTATTTGTAAACTTTTATTTTATTTTTAGTTTATTTGTAAAAATATATATATATATATATATATATATTTGTAAACACGAGCGCCAGCGCTCACCTAGGGCGCTGTCCCTTTTATTTTTACCTACCTATTGTAAACGCTGTACCTTTTATATACCTGTTCATTGTAAATGTTCCCTTCTAATGTATTCAGATGACTAACGTGAAAGTATGGCGCTGGAATAGACGACCCGATGTAAGTTGAAAAAAAGTGTTTTACTCTATGCAAACCGCTTTTGAAACTTTAAAGGCGTTTTTCTCAAAACTGTCTTTTTACAAAAAAAAAACAAAGATTTCTCGGAAACGGCTCAACCGATCAGGCTCAAATTTTAATACAAGCTTCTTAAGTATATTTATAGTAATTAATCGAGGGTTTTTTTCCGATAAATAAATATATTTTTATAAACAATTTAAGGCCAGAATTTTGGTCAAAAATGGTTTTTTTTTTAGAAGAATTTTTTAATTTTTTTTGTAAATAAAACCATTTTGTAAAAAAAAAATATTTTGCGTATTCCTTCGATTAATCACAAGATTATACATTACTTTGACGGAATCCGTTTGGTTTTTTCATTTTACATGATCCAGTCCAGAGATATCGTTGTCACCGCAAGATGCCTTTTTTTTGATCAGCTATAGCAGCATTCAAAATTATTATTTTACAAATAAAAAAATGTTAAAATACAGTTAAAGGTAACCATAATATGTGTAAAAATATTCACATTAATAAATGTAAGTCTTCTCAGAAAAAAATCTTGAAAAATCTCTTTTTTGGACCTCCTGATTGTATTAACCCCTTAAAAAAAACTTCCAGTTCTGGCCCAGATTTCGTACATCGCTCATGATAAAAGCGAATCAATACAGATTTTACAGGGGAGGCAAAAAACTGCATAATACCTAGATTCTTTACAATAAATGGAATACGAGGAATTGCTTTAATGGATTAAGAGACACAAATAATTGCTCTTAAGATAAAAGCTTTTGCCAGATTACATATTCACACATATTAAAGACAAATACACAAAAATAACTCCTTTGACAAAATTGTGGTAAGCGAGGTATTGTTTTTGTCACGAGCGATATGTCTGTAGAAGAAACTGGTGCTCTCTAGGTAGGTACTATAATTTTTCTGAAATTATTAGTTTTTTACTCTAGTTACGAATTTTTTAAAAGCAGTCATTCAGGCGACCTTGTCGAGTTGATCACTAGACAATTTTTTCATAAAAGTTAACCGAAATCTGATAAGAAACACGTGCGTTATCAATGTTCTGAGGTTTTCACGGCCACTCAGAATCTTCAAGCAATACCGGTATTGCAAGCCGATACTTAACCACAACACCAACATTCAAGACAACATCTGCCCTGATGATGGACCCTGCAATGGGATCCGAAACGTCGGCCCGAAAGGTCGTAACAACACGGCATAATACCCCAGTAAATACAAACTTGAAGACGTGCGTTATCGTTTCCACTAAATTCCACATACACACTGCTACGATATTCCATAGACAAGAACTGCGTTTTAGAAAAAAAATGGAAACACCTAGAAACCGATAGAACACACGGAAATGTACGAGAAGATTCCAGAAATAGATGTCCTTATATAAACGAACGGGCAATCCGAGAGGTCAATGATTTTAGGGCTAAAACTGTATTTGTAAATATTTCCTCTTTTTCTGTTGCTCCTGGATTTATTTTCCCTTTCTCAGTGATTCAGGGCCTCTCCCAAAGCGACTCTTCGCAATTGCATGACCTTTGTTTGTGACGTAATTGGCGACGATCCGACTCCAATGTCCAGGCCGCAGAGGCCAAGCAAAAAAGATTCATAACTTTTGGTCATTGATTTTTTGTATTTAATGCATTATACACTACTTTTAATTTCCTGTGTACCATTGCGGAGTAAATGGATTATTTATATGAATCCTCCCTCTTCTCATAACAATGACATCGCTATATTATCTTGATAAATGTCTTGGCCGCTATTATATGTATAACATTGTACGCTTCGTCAATTTTGTCGAGATGCCCTTTTTTTAAATAGAGATGCGAACACGAAATACGTAACGCATCAGTATTCTTACTGTTTTCAAATTAAACTAAGCGCTAAACTAAGAAAATAGGACGAACTTACTGGTCTGGGATGAGGCTTTAACCCGCGACCACTGAACTACGCTAGATCATAAGCTACTCATTTATGTCTGTTATGTAAACAAGTTTACGTTCTGTACGCCCTTGGTGAATGTACATATATTTTTAGATTATTACGTCGTAAGAGACTTGCATGTGTTCTAAAATGTAGGTACATTTAACTGAATCAATTTGAAGTACGCAGTACGACATATGATTTATTATTATGATAGTCTCTTAAATTACCTTAGAGATCACCAACTGCTAAATAAATGTACATTTTTCGCGGTAGAAAAACAAGTGCACAAAACAGAGTTCCACCGAACATGCCTGTAAGGTCCGAATTCAAAGTCAATACGTTGATGAATTTTAACGTAACGCCTCAAAAGTGTTATTTATACTAAAAATTACGCTTTTTAAGGCGTAACTTAACCTTTAAATCCTTACGTATTGATTACAATCAATACAATTACAGTCAATACAAATATGTGATTATCCAACCAGATGAGAAACAAATTACGCCATTGAAGAGAATTTTTTCTGAGACTGGTGAGTTACACAAAATACGAAATTTTACATTTCAATTTTCGATCGTGTTATATATTTTTTTTATTTTTAAGCGAATATGAAAATTGTGATTGGGCTTGTCTCGAACACTTCTCGGCCCGGCCTTGGGACACCAATCCGCCCCTGCAAATAGCAAACACTAAGTCGAACCCCCAGTATTGGGCCCGTATACAGTCAATACTTAAGGGGGGGTAAGGTTAATTCGTTCAAAAAGGCATGTTTTTGTGATTTTTTTTGTGACGACACAGTTAAAATCACTTTATTAAAACCAACGGTACATTAAAGTATGACATTCGAAGAATATTGTGTAAAATTTTCAAGAAGAAATATTAAAAAATACGGCAATGGCAGCAATTATTCGAACGTGTCTCGGAAAAAAGTAGAATTGCGGTGTCCCTCATAACTTGGTGCTGGATCATCTGAAATCAAAAAATCACGTTCATTCGTTAGATAATAGGTTTTCCCAGGTAACGCTGGGAGGGTTTTTGAAATTTCAATTTTTCATTTTTTTGGAACACTTTGAAGGGAAAAACGCGATTTTTTGCGAAAAAATCGGCTAATTTGTTATTAAAAAATAATTATTATTAACAAATTTGAAAAAAGTCTCCAGCGTTACCTCATAAATTATGTACAGAAATAGTGTTCAACATTTCAAAAGGATCGATGCAGTAGTTTTGAAGTTATGAGGGACACCGACTTTGAAAACGTGAGATGTGGGGAAAACGCTTTAAAGTTTTGCGCACTGTAAAATTCAAAATAAAACTCGACACTTATTTTATACTTACATACAATCGTCGATGCCATGTTCACACAGCAAAGAGCTTTCATCATCAGCATCCTTTTGTCCTTGTCTACGCAAAACTCTTCCAATACAATAGCGCGTCCGGTAGTCCTCAGGTGAGCGCGTCTCTTAGCTGCCCGAGCAGGTATAGGAAATCAGTCTGAGCATCGCTCAAATGTTCATAATTTCGTCAATTTTGCTCCGATTGACTTGAAATTTTGACACAATATTCTTGCAATGTTATACATTCATTTAAAAAATTAAAAATGAAATGCAAAAAAAGAAAGTTAAAAACCTTACCCCCCCATAAATGATTTAAATATTGGACTGTATACGCTGCATAAGTAAGTCTTAAAAGTGTAAATGTATTGCTGCAAATTACATGCAAGCGTACCTTAACCTTTAAATCATTAAGTTTTGATTCTACATTCAGGCCTTGGACTATGACATGTCAAAAAATGGCATTCTGAGATAGCTGGATTCAAAGTCTCAGAAAGAAATCAGAATATATGTAGTGTCAACCTATATATTTTTCTTATTGTGCACGTATTATGTATTTTAATGTAATATTTTGTAAAGTAAAACTTGAGAAAGGTATTGTACACCTAATAGTTTTTTTTAAATTTAATACTCTCAAGACTAGACAAACAAAAAGGTTAATGCAATGATTAATAATGAAAATTTTATTAAAATTGCTGATATAAAAATGCAAGGCATTGTCGTTAATTGCTATTCAGCTCTATAACAAAAAAAACACAAAAGTTTTCGGGATCCCGATCCGTAGGGATCCCGCGGGATTGGAAATTCTAATCTCGAGGGATCCCGAAAGGGCAATCCCGACTCAGGATTCCATTCCCTAGTGATTACTCCTCCCATAAGTACGAGCGTCAGCTCATTTACGGCGAGTAAAACATTTTTTACTGTATGAACTAGTTGTTACCCGTCAAAAATGACGGAACAATGGTTCGCGTCTTTGCTACGTTTATTTATACGATCTTTTTGGCGGGTCGCGGATATGCAACGGTAGCAACATCGATAGCGTCCTGCGCTAGCATTCCCGCGGCCATGGTTCGCGCTCTACCTCCAACCGTTTAATTTGTTTTTTTTAGCCGTGAATTCAAACTGACTGTCCTGTCAACACAGATCAAGGATCTAACAAAAGAAGAAGAAGAATATTTCTACATGATTAAATCACAAATGAAAATTTTTGACTTGTGATCTAAGACTTATGTACAAGTAGCACTAAATTGAAGTTATTGCTTTTTATAATGCAGAGATTCATCAAAAAATCAGTAAAAACGAGTATTTTTGGCATTGAACGAAGTATAATGTGACACATTTATCTAAAGTAAAGTATAAAATCATCATATTCACAAACACGGCGCACACGGTAAGTACGTCATGTACACAACAGATAAAGCTTGATTGACGTAGTCATTAAATACACATTACGGTAGTAATAATATTTGTAAAAACTCATTTATTTCAATGTCCGATGGCATTTGTTACAAAAGGAACCCGCAATGAAAAGAACTAGTTACCGCAAACCATGGCGCGTTGCATGGAAAACGGAATGAGCGGCCGCCCTAAAGGCGATAAGCCGACCTGCCCGCTATCGCTTGAGGAAGGTCAGTTAGCGTCGAAATAATAAATTACGAGCTTTGAGCATCCATTGTTGATTACAACTCTGTGCAGGCGATTAAACAGCTGGCCGATACGTTCCTAAAGGACAGAAAGATCGAAAAATTTAAATGTATCTCACAATTAAAGGATCATACAGATAAGACATAATTATCTACAGATAAGTCCATTTGTTATGAATGACAGATCAAACAACTTTACAGTTTCGTTCAAGTGATTGTTCTTAATTTAACTTTCACATAAACATAAAAGGGTTCTTAATGTATATAAAACACATGGTCAGGGAGGGGGACGAGTTTCTAGTATCCGCTAGTGATGTAACGAATGTCAGTTTTTGAGCATTCGCGAATGCGAATATCTGCCACCGATATTCGCGAATGCGAATGCGAATACGAATATAGAATTTTTTTTAATTTGGCGCCAATTATGTATGGCTTAGCGGCTCGGTTTCCGTTTGCATCTTGTTCCGAGAATTTCCTAGTTGATCTAATAGAAGCATAAATAATAATTTTGTTTTTGTTTGTTTGAAGTGTTTTCTTATAAAACATAAATTATTTATAGTTCGTAATTGAAGAACATAGTTTTTGTTTAGTTTCGTTCAAGAAGATGATTACCTAACATTAAAAACTTATGTAAAGACTGATAAGAAATTCAGAGAAGAATTTGTTTTTGTTTGTTTACGTTGCATGATTCGTATGGCCGTCCTCTATTCCTTGTCCCATAAATAATGGAGTGATATTTCTTACTATTCTCTCTTCATTCATTCCTTTTCGTTTAACATGACCAAACCACTAAAGAGACCCTTCTATAAATCTTATTCATTATGCTATCTATGATCAGCTATAATGCAATAGTAATATGACATTTTTTTCATTTGGTAATGGCTTTCTTCACATTTTTTTTTCATCAATAAATATCTATTTATTTGATAAGTACATAATTTTTTTAATTAGAGATGCGAACACGGAATACATATCACATCAATATTCTTACTATTTTCAAACTAAGCGAAAGTTTGTGCTATGAAAAATAGGACTAACTAGCTGGCCTGGAGAGAGGTTCGAACCCGCGACCTTTGGATCACGAGGCGAGAGTCTTAACCACAAGACCAACAAGCTATTCCGAATAAGATTATATGAATTATATTTATACAATCTTATTCTAGAGTTCAATGATTTACTTTTCACAATTATTTTATGAATCCATTTATCACGTCGACCATATTGGGCATTTGGATTCGACGTCACGTTATGAATGATAATTGAACTTCTGAATAACCGCTTTTACTAATGGCAAAACAAAACTGGTTTATCCACATCTATTCATCTCAACTCAACTGACCGAAATGATTTTTTACGATTCTTGTGCTGCCATTCACTGACGTCACATATTTAAAAAATACCTAATAATGTCGATTTAATTTATATTATTAGGTCCTTACATATGAAATTGACGTTTAGTATGGGAGGAACATAAAGCCGATTTTTTTTATTATAATATATTTATTTAATCAAAGTATGTACCATTGCTATCTATGCACTTTTGCCATCTCATAGGTAGTTCATCGATCCCTTTACTATAAAAACCATTCGGACGGGAATCAATAAAATCTTTGAAGGCGGTTTTGACTGCCCCATCGGAGTTGAATTTTTTCCTTTGCAAGAAGTTATCCAAATTTCGAAAAAAATGGTAATCTGTTGGGGTAAGGTCCGGAGAGTACGGTGGATGTCTTAGACATTCCAATTGAAGCTCCTCTAATTTGGTAGCCGTCTGTTGTGCAGTGTGTGGTCTAGCGTTATCATGAAGCAGCAGTGGCCTAGAGCGATTAACCAGCCTCGGTTGTTTAGCAGCTAGCTTTTCCATCATGGTTTGCAGTTGCTGACAATAGACATCTGCCGTAATCGTCTGGCCAGATTTAAGAAAGCTGTAGTGAACGACACCAGCACTAGTCCACCAAACGCTCACAAGTAACTTTTTTGGAGTCAATTTTCGCTTGGGCATGGTTTGGCTGGTTCGGCAGGGTTCAGCCATTGCGATGAGCGCTTCCGATTATCGTACAGGATCCACTTTTCATCACAGGTAATGATTCGATTTAAAATCCCTTCATTATTGTACCGGTTGAGTAATGCAACGCAGCAGTCAACGCGCGTTTGTTGATTTGCTTCACTCAATTCGTGAGGTACCTCACCTTTCAAGCTTTTTCACCTTACCAATTTGCTTCAAGTGGATTAAAACAGTTTTATCACTAACACCGCAGCCTGCAGCTAACTCGGATGTGGTTTGCGATGGATCCGCTTCCACAATAGCCTTCAATTCTTCATTATCAACTTTGGTCTCCGGCCGTCCACGGGGCTTGTTCTGCAGGTCGAAATTTCCAGAACGAAAACGTTGAACCAAAAACGCACTGTGTTTTCTTTTGCGGCACCGTCGCCATACACATCATTAATCCTTCGAGCCGTTTCTGCAGCACTGGTGCCACGGTGGAACTCGTACTCGTAAATAACGCGATATTTCAAGTTTTTCATTTTGTAAACTGAGTGACGCAAAGAAAAAAACAATTGAGGAAAAAACAAATGAATTATAATTTTCAAAACACAAATACATGAGTAAATAGCTGTATAAATTTGGATTTGGAATTCCTAACCAATGAGAAGATATTTGAGATCAAATTTGCCAGTACGGAAAAACGTCAATTTCATATGTAAGGACCTAATATATACGTCACGTGTGGTGGCTGCAGGAGCAATTAATGAAAATGCTGGGATTTAACACAGGATTTATTGATTACTGAATAATTAATTATTCAAACATACAAAGTCACTTATTACTATTAAATGTGGCGTATAGACACAAATGTGACGCTATTCCTTAAATTAAACTGTTTCGAAAATTTATCACTAGTGAAGAGACACTTTACTCTTTATTCACTAGAATATTCCATCCAATTTCCGCACTTATTAATTTTGCTTCGGTTTATCTCGCTACATAAGAACTTTCCAGAATATTCGCTGTCGAATTATAGCTCGCCTGGCCGTCCTGGCAACTCGCGACTACCTTCGCTTCTATTATAGCTGTCAAACGCGCGCTCCCAAAACAATTGACTCGTCCTTACTCCCGTGTGCAGTATTTATATTCGCTATTGCTGACATCGAAATTACGAGATGTTTCCCGCGTTTTCGAGAAGTTCCTTTATAATATCTCAGGCGTTAGGCGATTTGGAGATGTTTCTCGTAAGCCGTAGATTATGCCAGGCCGTTCTGGAATCTTCGGTAGTAGTGTAATCATTTCAAACAACTGCCACTTGACATGAGTGCGTGATTCTTTTTAGCCTCGTTACAATATGTAATGCAACTTTTGATGTAATTTCATTAAATTTTTTTGTACTACTCATCCATAAATTTTGAAATTACATCTAGCTATTGTTTCATTTAATATATCGTAAAACCTGTTCACATAAAAGTCGCGAAGCGTAAAATGTGCGAGAATATTCATAAACAAACATGTCTGATAAATAGCGCAGTACAAACTAAACCGGCTAATTTGAGTCGACCGGATGAAGGCCACTGTCCCAGTTCCGGGTAATTGCCAAAGGGCCGGTTGCATCGACTTGAATTATAGTGAGCACTATCTGTCACGGAATCTGCGATATTTTTTTTAGATTTTTTAAAAATTATATTACATTACGTGCAAGAAATTTGTTTACTTTATTATACATACTAAATTTTATACAGCGCTATTTTTGTAGAAAGTTCACCTTACAGGCAAGAAATCAAACTCGAGTCAAAGAAATTGAATATTTAAACACTCTGATATAAATATCACATAAAACTAAAGTCGAAATTACATTCGTACAACAACGATTGGACAAATTGTATATGGGTGTCAAAGAGGTTATAATACATAGAGACGAAGCTTTGAGTAGCTTGTTGGTCTTGTGGTTAGGACCTTCTCGCCTCGTTAACCAAAATTCGCGGGTTCGAACCTCACTCCAGACCAGCAAGTTAGTCCTATTTTCATAGCGCAAGCGTTTAGCATAGTTTGAAAATATTAAGAATATTGATGTGACACGTATTCCGTGTTCGCATCTCCATTTAAAAAAATAAGTAACTCGCGTTCCCTATGGCAAGGGGTGAAACCCTCAAACACGTTGTTCAAACTGTCGATGAGAAATTCTGATTTTCTAGTAGTGAAAAAATAAAATAATTTCTAAATATTTTTCAATTTGTTTGACAAACTAATAATATTACACAATTACGTGCTCTGTATTAATTTTTTTTTGTAAATAATTAATCAATAAAAATTGGACATAATGCATTTTTGAAATCGGTATGCTATATCTTCGGCGGAACTAACCGCTAGGAGATGCGTTCCCAGGTGGCGGATAGGGGAAAGCTCGTCAGATATGGAGGGTAGGAGGGAAATAAAATACCTCTCGCAGACCAACAGCGTCTGTTCCCTATGTTAAGGGCGGCTGATTTAAAACTCACCAACCCGTCTGGCAAGCGTGGTGTTTTAATGCCAAACTCCTTCCAAATGCAGGATTATAACTCAATTAAAAAAGAAGACCACGACCAGCATAGCAGCCACGAGCATTTTGAACATTGTATAGAGAGCTATGTACTTCAAAACGTTACACTCATTTATGACTGCCGCAGCAAACTTCCGACGGGTTACTCGAGTTCAGACAATGATTGGTTTCGTGGCCAATTGCAGCCAACAAAATCGCCAAGGTCAACAATTGTGCTCCTACAAAACACGGCAGACACGGTCGCGCTTGTCGCGTGCTGATAATTTTGTCGGGTCTAGAATTTTAATTCAACTACGCAAAAAATGACGTACTTTTATTATACATGTCGGCCGCCAGTTAAGGCTGTGAGATCAGCGCCATCTACAATAGCATAGCGTCTTGATGGTGATGCACATTATTAAATAGAGAATTATGTTATACCTTTATTATTGAGCCATCTGGTAGTTATTACAGCCTTATTAGTAGAGTAGAGAAATACACTTTTTTGTACCTCATTTTAAACGTACATCTCATCATTATTTGGGTCAACCAGTAGTGTTAGTTGCAGACATCGTTATACAGAGGATTATATATTTTGATTAACGATTAATACCAATGACATGTTGGATGCACTTAGTAGTTTTAATTTTCATTATACTGAAATATTTGAAAAAAAACTAAGTAAATATAAAAAAATCTAATTCAGATTATTTTATTAAAAAAGCTTTTTTTTTCAAATAAAAGTCAAAGTTTTTTTTAATAGCAATTCTGAAATCAAACTAATTATGAAAACGGAATGAGATCAGCTGTTGGATAGAAAGTTACGGACGGACATTCGAAATTATTATTATTGGGGATACACCCTTAGGGCTTTTACATGCAAGAAATTAGTAACAAAAATATTGGTGCATTATAAATACATTATAATTAGAATATATATATATATAAAGACAAGATAAAAATTAAGGTCACTGGTGACTTAATAAACATTTGCATGCACACTAGTTTTCTTAGAACAAAAACGCTATTCAAACTAAACAAATCCGCAGAATTAAATTCGTTTCCAACCTTATACGGTATCTGTAAACATCAATTGTTCATAAAATTAGAGCGAGAACCATCTACATGAGATGGATCTCGTATCATAATGGCAGGATATATGATAATTAATCATGTTCACCAAACTAGTACAGTCCACAAGTGCCTTTATTATCATAAATAAAAATAGAACATCAAAAAATTTTGTACGTTTGTTGAATTAAGTAATTGCATTAAATAGTAGTATCTAGTCAAGATTATGAAGCCTGGAGCTGGCAGAAGAGAAACGAAAGTAGACTGAATGCAGTGGAGATTAGATCCCTCAGAGGTATGTGTAGCAAATCCATTTTGAGTATTTTACTACATAGAGTAGAGAATGAAGATATTAGGAATGAATGTAAAGCTGATCTTAGCATAATTAATAGAATTAAAAAAGGGTCGCTCAGGTGGTTTGTGCATGTTGAGCGAACGAACGAGGAAAGGATGGTAAGAAAGATATATAACGCAAATGTTGACGGTGTCAGAAAGAGAGGGCGACCGCGGAAGACGTGGCACGACCAGATTAACCAGATCCTGGAAGACGGTCCCGTCAGAAGCCTCAACAACATGGAGCCTGCATGCGAAGATGTATGAATGTGGATAAGGCGAGAGTTGTATGACAGAACAGAAGAGTGTAGAGGTCTGGCGGCATAATGGTAAGTAACTTGAAAATGACAGAGAAAAAGGTTTCTTCTGAGGATTTTGTCACGATGCGGACTTCGTAATGAGAACTCATCAACTTCTTCTATGTTGGGGTCCTTGACATGGTGGCAGAGACGGGCCAACGCAATGATGAGGAAATCCGTCAGTTTATCGGGGTTGTAAAGAAGAAGGTATTCACTAAAATATCCAAGAAACCTTAGCACTACCTGCGCGTCCGTGCAAAGGGAAGGACAGGAAGAGTAAGTAATAAGGAGCACTGTGCGTACACTTGCTACTAATTAGCAATAGCTCCAAGAAGCTCGATACTGCGCGTGCTCTCGTGCCACTAATGGGCATCTATATCAGTACCTTAATTCAATTTATTTATTCAATAATATGTACATTACAAACTTAAATTCAATACATACATATTATGAAGATATATCTATATGTATATACTCGAATATTAATAAATTAAAAATAACATAAAGAATCTGGTCAAAGGTGTAGAAGAATCCTGCTTCGGAAAATCCCTTCAGACACATAGAATATATCAATACCCAAAGCGATTTTGTTCAGCATAGCTGTACCTCTTCCAACAGGCATAACCATCGGCAGGTTGGTCCTGTATATTGGAATGTGAAACAATCTACGCTGACGATGTCTAAGGTAATTGTTAGGAAAATACGAATCGATGCGCTGCATAATTTCAGTATTATCGATCATACCGCGAAACAATCGATAAAAATGTGTAATCAAATAAACATTCCTTCTAGTCTCTAACTATTATAGGCAAGCATACCCTGGAGAAACCAAGGATAAATGCCCGTACTTCTTATGTACGTTCTTATATATTTATTTATTTAATATTCATGGAAGACCAACAGCACAACAAAGAAGCATAGAAAACATTGATATAATACAGATGGCAAATTACATAGAAATAATTATATAGAAAGAAAGAATAAAAAATTTAAACAGACGAAAAAGAAACTTAATTATTAGCTGAAAAACATAGGCATGTTAAAAAATAATACAATGAGAAAAAGGGTCTTAATTATTAAGTAGGAAAAAAATTCTGCACTCAAAATTTTTCTTAGAACTTAGGCATGTTAAGAATTATATAAAAAAAATTATATATATATGTATGTATGTTCTTACGTACGTTCTTGATCTATTCTGTACTGCATGCCCACAAGCCATTTTCTGACGACGGTCAATTAACCTTTACCGTTGCAACAGTTCGTCCGTTGTACCGTTGCCCAAATAAAAGCAGCCGGAAGTCACGTGATTCCGTAATACGAAATGCCATCAGTTTTAATGCATTAGAATATGATGCAGGGAAAACAGTATTGGTTTGCGGGTGCAAGTGAATAAATCGTGAATCACTAGTGTCATAACAATGAAGAGACGCGGAGTAGAAATTACCATTAGTGACATAACAACGGGCGACCAAGTCTCATTAAAAAGTGCACCGATTATTCAAAGCTGTTATTTACATATATTAAGCGCCAATGTCGAACTAATTGACTGCGCTTGCTGCTAAGAACTGTAAAGACGATATGACTACACGTAACAACACAGTATAATAGCCGGCAAACATCTTGAACAACGGCTTCAGCTGCGCAGAAGACAAATTTTGGGACTCGGGGGTAAGGTAGTATGGAGTGTACATGCGCAAACTTTTCACTTGTTTTTTCATTTGTACGCAGTCAACTGGAGTTTGGATCGGTACTCTGGAATACTCATTATTCTACGTACAGTGGAGCGACTTGAAAATATCCAACACAAATTTCTCAGTATTTTAAATTTCCGTTCCCGTTTAGAATTCAACTCATACTCAGAAAGCGAGCGTTATCATAAAATTCCTCCTCTATCACATCGAAGATGCATACAAGATCTGCGTTATCTTTATGAAAACTTGAATAACTTGGTTGACTCACCCTATTTATTAGAGCAAATAGATTTAAGCTGTCCTACTGTTAAAACCGTTATATAACTCGTTCCACTTCAAAATACAATGTGTTGAATTTTACAAATAACCTAGACATTTTTATCGACAAATTACTTCTATTTAAAATGAAACTTCGTAATCTCATTTATGATTATTGAAATAAATTTTATACTTCTTTAATTGAATCCCGTTCCCTTCCTCTTCTCACCCTTCTCTTTTTATGCATTATCATAACTAAACTTTCATCACATATCCTTTATCATTTTATTTCATAGTTTTTTTTACTAGCTTCGAGGAAACTTCACTGGTCATAATAAATGTATTATCTATAGGTCAATGTAATATGTTATGTATTGGCAACATTTGTGGGTTGGCCATCTTGTATCATCTATGGTGTGTATCTAGTGTGTGTAGTACGCAATAAATTCGTTAATAATTACTAAAACCTATCGTTTTAATTATTCTATCAAAATGAATATTTTTTCGATATTATATAATTTTTTTACTATATTGTATTGTATGTTTCCAAAAAAATTAAAGTAAAAGTTTGTTTAAAGCATAGATTTTTACGGAAACGGGTTATTTGATTGGTGAAGAAAGCAAAAATCTATGCTTTAAACGAAATATTACCACAAACCGAGTTGATGCAACCGGCCCTTAGTAATTTTATGAGTGCAGTTCTAATATCAAATTTTTAATATGAAAATAATCTTGATCTTGTAAAAAAATAACGGTTATGACGTGTTAATCTTGTTCTTCTGTATCAATACTAAAGATAATAGATAATCAATATATTGGGGTGATGACCAAAAGTTTTGACTGCACAAAAGGATGAAACTCATTTGACAAACAGAAAGGGGGTAATTTTTCAAACGCGTGATCATGTAGGGATGGTGACCCAACGTAAGCTCAAGGAATTGAATTAGGATATTACTAAGCACCCACCTTATTCTCCAGATCTCGGGAATTTCGACGATCACCTATTCAAGTCATTATATTTTTTTTTAAATGACAAAAAAATGTAAACGTAGGTAAAATATTATAAGGAATGTATGGGACTGCACAAACCTCCCCACACACTGAAATTAAGTTTTATTTATTTGTTAAAATAAATGAAAATAAAAATGAGTAACACATACTTTGACTAATTTTTTGCATTAAAGTCACATAAATTTTACGTTAATGGAGTAAATATGTCCGTAGAAATGTGGGAGCCGGTTAAAACAATCGATTTATCGACAATTATATTATTGATTAATAAACTAAATAAAGTAACGAAAGAAGAAATTTTTATTTCTCATAAAAAATATAAAATATGAAAAAAAGAATAAAAAAAGTAACCCATAAAAACCAAGTTTTTAGAATACTCCCTTTCTCATTTTCGAGTTTCGTGACTACCATATGCTATCTCCATACAACTTACTAAATTGTATGAAAAAACCATTAAAAATTTGAAAAATCTAAAATTAAACTACAATTACTATCTTTTTGACGAAAATTTGATAGATCTTCTTGATCGTCGCCACGAGTCTACTTGCAAAGTTTCAGCTCGATTGGATCACGGGAAAAGGGTCAAAAATCGATCCAAAGTTTTTTCGTCAAGCAAGCAAGCAGACGCCACGAGTTAAAAGAAAGGAAGTAATAAGATTCCAGATTTTTGAGTTTTATGAGTGTGATGTGATTACTGGGTTTTTTGCTTTCTGTCAACAATATGTTTATGTGTGAAAAGGTTGGTTGTAATATTTACAACCTACAAGATGCTAAGATAGCTATAACTCTGGCAACAGAGCGAAATTGACACCTTATCGTCCAAGAATAAGACCTCCAAAGCTATGGAAGAAGCCTCGCATACGATCAAAAGAACGGGATCCAAAAATTGCTGCATACAAAGCTGGATTATTAACGAGGTACCACACGCGATGCTATACTTCATAGACATTTAGACTCTTCATAACCTCAAGAGCACGTTTCCGATTTCACTTATCACAAACCCATTATATTCGTCGGCCACTGACCCGTAAGAGACGTGTTGCAACCTCAAATTGATGATATCGCGAGTAAAATTATTAAATATTATCTTTAAAATATTAAGCTTGTTCAGATTCTTTCTATTAGGTCCTTACATATGAAATTGGCGTTTAGTATGTGAGGAAGATAAAGCCGATTTTTTTTAATTATAATATATTTATTTAATCAAAGTATGTACCATTGCTATCTATGCACTTTTGCCATCTCATAGGTAGTTCATCGATTCCTTTACTAAAAAAACCATTCGGACGGGAATCAATAAAATCTTTGAAGGCGGTTTGGACTGCCCCATCGGAGTTGAATTTTTTCCTTTGCAAGAAGTTATCCAAATTTTGAAAAAAATGGTAATCTGTTGGGGCAAGGTCCGGAGAGTACGGTGGATGTCTTAGACATTCCAATTGAAGCTCCTCTAATTTGGTAGCCCTCTGTTGTGCAGTGTGTGGTCTAGCGTTATCATGAAGCAGCAGTGGCCTAGAGCGATTAACCAGCCTCGGTTGTTTAGCAGCTAGCTTTTCCATCATGGTTTGCAGTTGCTGACAATAGACATCTGCCGTAATCGTCTGGCCAGATTTAAGAAAGCTGTAGTGAACGACACCAGCACTAGTCCACCAAACGCTCACAAGTAACTTTTTTGGAGTCAATTTTCGCTTGAGGCATAGTTTGCCTGGTTCGGCAGGGTTCAGCCACTGCGATGAGCGCTTCCGATTATCGTACAAGATCCACTTTTCATTACAGGTAATGATTCGATTTAAAATCCCTTCATTATTGTGCCGGTTGAGTAATGCAACGCAGCAGTCAACGCGCGTTTGTTGATTTGTTTCACTCAATTCGTGAGGTACCCACCTTCCAAGCTTTTTCACCTTACCAATTTGCTTCAAGTGGATTAAAACAGTTTTATCACTAACACCGCAGCCTGCAGCTAACTCGGATGTGGTTTGCGATGGATCCGCTTCCACAATAGCCTTCAATTCTTCATTATCAACTTTGGTCTCCGGCCATCCACGGGGCTTGTTCTGCAGGTCGAAATTTCCAGAACGAAAACGTTGGAACCAAAAACGCACTGTGTTTTCTTTTGCGGCACCGTCGCCATACACATCATTAATCCTTCGAGCCGTTTCTGCAGCACTGGTGCCACGGTGGAACTTGTACTCGTAAATAACGCGATATTTCAAGTTTTTCATTTTGTAAACTGAGTGACGCAAAGAAAAAAACAATTGAGGAAAAAACAAATGAATTATAATTTTCAAAACACAAATACATGAGTAAATAGCTGTATAAATTTGGATTTGGAATTCCTAACCAAAGAGAAGATATTTGAGATCAAATTTGCCAGTACGGCAAAACGCCAATTTCATATGTAAGGACCTATTATTTCTAAAAGCCATTGACCTCGTCCAAGGCGGGGATATCTATACCTATAAAAATCAATGTCTGTCTGTTCTCTATATAATCTACACCGTTTGTCCGATTCGACTCAAAACTTGCGTACTTATGCTTTAGGACCCGGCGGGTAACATAGGCGACATTTCTCCTCTCCTCTTTTACCCCTTCCTTACCCCTGATATATTTTCAATGCAAATCTGTACCGTTCAAACCAATCGGACTCAAAATTTGGAAATATATTCTTTAGGACCCGGCGGATAACATAGGCGACATTTTTCCTTCCCTCTTTAACCCTTCCCCTACGCCTCATATATTTTCAATGCAAATCTGTACCGTTCGACTCAAAATTTGCAAACTTATTTTTCTGACTGATACATTTAGTACGTAATAGAAGACAGCGGAAACTAGATGTCTCAGATTTGTTTTTTTGTGACTAGTCTATATTTATAGTAGGTCTATGGTTAAAACAACAATTTCCATCAACAAAGTGATGTTCAACATTTGTTCCATCCCATGACGCAGGCAATCGAAGCTATAATGAACGGGCGACCATCGGGGTCTAGTTGCGGATGACGCGGGAACTTAATGAATAAAAATAGTGTCTCGATGTCGGGAAGGCGGTGATATAATATATCACATTCCCCGTGTGGGACGCTGTCATCGCCAGCTACGTCCGTGTCCACTGCAGCCCGACGTGCCACGCAATCAAATACGGTTTAACCGGTCGGGTGCCGGAGCGCACATCTGCGCGAAGACTCTTGTACCACAGTATACTAAGAACAGTAATACGTCTTCATACAAACTGGCCGCTACCCATTAGAATGTGTGCGTGCGTGCTCGGCGCCGTGTACGCACGCACTGTGACGCACATTGTCATAGAATATGGGGGCACAAGGCGGCGGCAGTAAGGGCCGTGCCTTCGGTGCCATTCGCGCTCGCAGCCGCCGCTTTAGAAAAGAAATGCGCTTCTTGAAAAAAATGCCTTTTTTATGTTTGTGGTGCTTTACTAAAAAGGTGTGTTGATTATCACAAAGACTGTGAGTTTTTAGAAGTCTACATCGATGTTTATCAGCATTCTTGCAATTTAAGTGCAGAAACTAGGTATACTAATTATAGACATTTTCGGGTTTCGTGTCTACCTTATGCGTCGGAATCTCAGACGCTACGAGTTAAAATAAAGTGACAACCCTAGCGTCAATGCAACTCGCCGACAGGCCGGAGATAAACTACTGTTCTGGGTATACTGTGCTTGTACCCTCTATGTGCCGGAGCGCAGATCCGCACTCCCTAGACACGTATGCGAATTCGGCCTGTTTTACCTGTGTTTATGGGTTTTTCAAGCTTATCATTGGTTGTATCTCAAGTTTTTGAATGAATGAACGTGTCCTATTTGTCAAGTAACCTCATTTGCCTCATTTGCCGCGCAAACCAGACAAAAAATCATTCCAAATGTCGTATTCGAACCGCGCATTAATTGTGCTATTTATCTGTTAAAAAAAGTGTTAAAATTAAGTATTTTTATATTCTTTGATATGTTTAGAACGAAAATATTGAAATACAATATCTTTAGTGTTATTGCTTCCATGGTTTTATCCGATAAACATGTGCGTACATTTCTGACAGTAAATTTCGTTACTTTCCTAATAAATGAATAAGTAATTATTGTACAAGTAATTATTGAAATATAAGTAATTATTGAAGTCTGTATATTGAGAAACCAGAAACTGCAACTTCTTAGCGATTATTGTTGATTTTTCCATGAATATAACCATCACAAAAAAGTGTCTAAAAAACAGCAATCGTGCGCGATATTGCGCGGCAGACAGGGTACATCCCGCGTTACGTACGGCCGGCATACGACCGGTTAATGCAACGTAAGATCGGATGTCTCTTTCAGTGCGCCGAAACATTATACAGGCTATCGTTAGTAGCGCCCGGAGTTGCCAGAGCTCCAGTGACAGACCTCTTTCCATTTAAGAAAGACAATCGAATTAGTATGCATAAGCCGGGCATATGACGCACACTGTTTCTTTGTGTTGGTGTTTACGGGTATTAACACCAACACAAAAAGACAATGTGCCTCGTACGCACGGCTACACACACTCATTCGATTGTCTTTCTTAAATGAAAAGAGGTGTACATAGTTTGGGTTGAAGTAGACAGATATATATGTATAATACCTTCATTCAACATATGTATTTATATGCAGGGTGTCACGTAGCTAGTAGCAAAAACTTCGGGGAAGTCTTGTTCCATTTTGAATAGAAAATATTTTTTACCTTTGGATGAAATGTTCGAGTTACGGAGATAAGCGACATAAAAATTTGCGTTTTTTTTTTTAAATATTTATGACTTATTTACTATATAAGCGGTCCTCGTCGCCCAGTGGGCATGACACTGGCTTCTCACGCCGAGGGATCCGGGTTCGATTCCCGGTGAGGTCACAATTAATATATGTGATGATTTTGTGATGTGATGACTTCAGTAATTGTGAATTTTGGTCTGTTGAAGTGTTTAAAAGATAAAAACTTGGACTATCACTACAGTAACATGTACGAAACATAATTTTTTTTCGCTTTAATGCATGTAATCACGAAAACAGTACAAAAAATATTTTTTAAATTCTGCAAGGTTTTAATCATTTTATTTGATGTGTATCAAAGCAAATCAATTTTATTATTAAATTAATAATTAAGCCAATTATTCTATATAAATAACGTTCACGATAGTCTAACGTTTTACAAAAAATAAGCCGACTATGTTGAAAAAAATGCAAACTTTGGTGTCCCTTATCTCCGTAACTGTCGACATTTCACCCGAAGTGTAAAGAATATTTTCTATTCAAAATTGAATAAAGAAGACCCCCCCATAGTTTCTGCTACTAGCTACGAGACACTCTGTACATATTTAAATATTTGCATGACAGATTGCTTATAATCTAATGTGAAAATGTGTATTTTTGTAATTGTGATAATATAAATAAATAATTAAAATAAATTTACCGAGCAATTTATAAGGTGTACCTTATATGGAAGCGATCTTCTGTCTGATGCTTTTAAAGCTCATTAAATACATCCATACGGTCGCTCAGTTCGTTTAAAAGTTGCACACTATGCGTTACGGTACGCCTATTCATTACATCCGTTCTGCACTTTGGAACATGGATTAATGCATGACCTCGAATAGGCAAATAAATATTTGGAATATTACACGAAAGTCACACTAGGTAGGGCTACTTTTCAATTTATTTTACTATAATAATTTGCTGGTATCAGCAAAAATAAGAAAGGAAACTCTTAGTATTCCAAACTTAAATATTTATCATCGGCGTTTGTTAGACTACATTTTAAGGTCGTAGCTCAGAATAATCACGTCCTTTCGCAGAGCCCTTCAAAGTGTATAAAGGTTCGACAGGGCTATCTACTGTTTTCCGATCTTATCAATGTCTATGAAGAATATAATTATAGTGACAATGGCATTGGATGGACGGAAAAGCGTTTTAATAGGTGGCAAAATGCTCTCTATATTTGCAGATGATAACCATATTGATTGCGACAATCGAGGATGAAATGCCAGAACTAATATTTTTGACGATTACGAAGAGCTGACCAATATTATAGAAAGAATCTCTACGACATACGAGGTCTGTTAAAAAAATTGTATTTTGAATTTTGAATTTCCGCAGGTTACGTATATTCGATTTTATATTTTTTGTGGCGTTATGTTGGTACTCATGTCTCTCATTTATGCCGACAAGTTCGGCCAATTTGTATGTTCAGTTAATTTTTGACAGCTGCTTTGCTTGCACGTGTTTTCGTGCAAGCAAAGCAGCTGCATTCCAAAAAATGGATCAAAGAATCCAATCATCGAATCACCATTAGAGAAGTTGCTGAGGACCTAAACATATCGATTGGCTCGTGCCATTTGATTTTTACCAATGATTTGGGCATGAGACGGGCCGTCGCGAAATTACTCAATTTTGACCAAAAACATCATCGCGTTAACCTTGATAAGGAGTTGTTGGACGCTGTCCGCGACGACCCAAATTTTGTTCCAGAGGGTCATAAATAGTGACGAATCATGGGTTTATGATTATGACGTGGAAACCAAAGCTCAATCATCCCAATGGAAGCTGCCGCACGAGCCAAGACCGAAAAAGCGCGCCAAATTCGGTCAAACGTTAAGGTTTTGCTTACAGTTTTCTTCGATTGCAGGGGCGTGCTGCATCATAAGTTCTTGCCACAGGATAGAAGGTCAATAAGGAATATTACCTGCAAGTTATGCGCAATTTGCGCGAAGCAATCCGCCGGAAACGCCCGGATTTGTGGAAGAACAAAAATTGGCTCTTGCACCATGATAACGCCCCTGCTCACACATCGTTGCTTGTGCGCAAATTTTTGGCCAAAAACAACACAATAATAATGCCATGTCCACCGTATTCCCAAGATCTGGCCCCCTGTCACTTTTTCTTGTTCCTGAAACTGAAGAGGCCCATGAAAGGACGATGCTACGCTACGATTGAGGAGATAAAGACGGCATCGAAGAAGGAGCTGAGCAAGATCACAAAAAATGATTTTTTGAAGTGCTTCGAGGATTGGAAAAAACGTTGGCACAAGTGTATAATATCTGGTGGGGATTACTTTGAAGGGGACAAAATAGATATTCATGAATATATAAATAATTTTTGAAAAAAATACAAAATCGCGATACTTTTTGAACAGACCATGTATATCTCTTCCCGTCCCATTCTGTGGTCCCATTGACAGCTGGTAATCTAACATTACGTGTTCAATCTACATTTCGGAACAGAACTGTATCATTTCGAAATGGACATTGTTTAGATAAACACAAGCCAGTACCTAGCAATTACGTGCCTAGTTTATATACCGAGGTATTTATCGAATCACAAAGTAGGTACCATAGCAGATACTTAAAAATTAAACAACACAATTCCTCGGACTTGTTCTCGGTTAATTTGGTTTATCCAATAACATAGAAAACTGTCAAATCTATTAAAAATGCAGGCAAAGAATTCCCAGTACTGGTTAGCTAGTTTATTGCACACTAAGCGGAATTCTTCAATAAAAAGTTCATCGGATGATACCGCAATTCAACTGAAAAGTGGTATTTATACTTGCCCAATTTAAATAAATTATTTTACGTTAAAACAGTAACCGGCTCGAATATTGAATGTCTTTGAGGATGCGAAAATTCTATCCCCACGGAAATAGCTCTCGACAACATCGGTTTTGCGGTTATAAGTGAATGACAGCTGATATATCAATAACGCACAACGGGTTGTTATACAATGGGCGTCTCATACAATGTATACAAATTGATTAATTATTATACTACCCACAATTATATACACATTGAAATACGGCAGAATATCAGAAATAAATGCACGCACACAGAGAAGCCAAACGTCAACATTCGACTAGAGGTAAACAAATGTCTTTCCATCTAGTCAGAATAATTAAATATAGTATAGAATTGTAATATAAACAATGACCCACCACAAACAAAACCTTCACTAGTTTAAAAAAGCACTAATTCACCATGTTTCACTATGTCCCGGTGCATTTATAAATAACGCAACACCACCCAACGCCGTCAACAAACACAACTGAATGGGATTATTAAACGCGACTCGCCACCAGGCGGCCGGACACTCTCCAATCGACTAACTTCAGTTCGGTACTCGCGTGGATGCATGAAATTGATGGAATATAGGATCTATGTAATATTTTATTAAGATCTAAAATAGCGAGGAAACAACATGGCGGCGTCGGTAAAGCGCGCTGGGTGCGAGAAGGAGACAGACAAACAAAATTCTGACGGATAGAACTGAGAAACAGGGATGTCAGCAGATAAAAATATTATGGTAAAATGCTACATTTTTCTAGAAAAACAAATTTGAAAGAGCATGTATAAACTTGATATTGAATTTATCGTCTTCACCTAGGTATGTATTTCAACTGAAAAATCTATTAACGCATCAAGGAAATTTGTAAAAGCATTTTAAATATGAAAATTAAAATGGGAAAAGTATTGGTAAGTAAGTAAGTAAGTTAGCCACAATCGTAAGATTTATTCGAAAGTTAAATAGGTAAGAATTCCAATAAATGTAATGATATTTTAATATGCACCGAAAGTATTAATGTTTATTTTAACACTACAATTTTTTTTCAATGCTCAGTGGGCACCCTGATTTGTACAATATTATTTTAATAATTGGATTTTTAATATTGGTTTGGCAGGAACAATGGGGCAGCCCTGTTGTTCATGTAACATAAATTTAAACATGCATCTGATTCAATGTGATTCGTGATAAAGAACATCGTTGCCATTGTAATAAAAATAATTATAATATTATGTATTATTGATAAAGCTAATGTTAACACATAATAAAAAACTTATTGGAACTTGTATGGTCAATACAATGCAATATCTAATAATGGTCTAATTTAGAGTACGAATATTAGCTGTGGTATGAATATTAAAAGTATTGCTAAATAAATAAATACAAATAATATTCATACTAAAACTAAAATAAATTAATTACCAAATAAATATGTGTAGTTGCACGGTATATTATTATTTACGAATTTTGTGATGCTGCCTGACATCTATAATTTTTTGCGATAATTGATCAAATTGAAAGTGGTTTGAAGAAAATTCGATAGATGTCCGCCTAAATATTTTTTGGCTTCGGTACGAATAGAAAGAAGTTTTCTGCTTTCGTCGCGAGATCGTCTATTTTATTGCAATACCGTACATTTCTACACGGTTTAAATTGGAAAAAACTTAATAATTATTAATAATAATAAGACTACTTAATGTTGTTCAAAACATTTAATATATATTTTTAGATTACTTTTTTACTGATCTGATCTAGGACGATTCCACAACTGGTTGAGTTTAACCAATAAAATTAAACTTGTTATATAATAATTTTAGGTACCTACCTAAATATGTTACGCAAAATTATTTTATATGATGTATTTGTCAAAATGTCTATCTTCAAAGTTATCGCTACAGATATTAAAGATAAAAATATATCTTCATGGATTTACCTAATAATAACTAGAGGATTAAGCATAATAATTCCGTTGTCTGTCTGTCTGTCCCCGTAACTTACGTAATTTCGTTCGAATTCACGGCTAAAAAAAACAAATTAAACGGCCGGAGATGAGGCTTGAACATCGGGCCAGCAAACCCAAACCGGTCGTTCGACGCATGTTGCTACGGCCGCCTCTCTGTTTATCGCCAAAAAGATGCTATAAATATATACTAGGCCTTAGCAAAGACGCGAAACAATATTCCGTCATTTTTGACGGGTTGCAGCTAGTAAATTCATAACCATTGATCTGCTATGTCAAGTCACATCCGGTCACATCCCATGAGAGAACACGGAACACGAGGAAAAGTTCTTACGGTGCCTGTATAACAAATTTGTCTGAAATCAATTTTTATTTTTTTATTTTTTTTATTAAATTTATTTGGTAAATGTACAAACTTAAGAGTATTCAATATAATATAATTAATACACATTTATATTACAC
>JADDOH010016996.1:0-45346 GCA_016648135.1 Agrypnia vestita | reverse complement strand
TTAGACGTTTTCCGAAGGCTGTGGATCACCCTAGATGGTTACAGGCCGTTCTCCGTTCTTCGAGAGTTGTGACAAGTGACGTAGTGCGAAAATACTTTTTAGCATCTCGTTACAATATTAACTACTCAACTATCCCTGGACCACGTTATTTTATGTTAGAGATGGGAATATAGAAACACGTAGGAATGTAGCAATAATAATTTAAATAAATTTACATATCGCATTGTTTTAAACCACTTGAATTTATTAATTAAAATCAACCGATTTCGTAAAATACCGATTCTTTCTTCAGGGAGATAAAGCCATCCTAAATATATATTTTTATATTTGGTTTGAAAAAATTAATTAAAAATATATAATAACTAGCTGTAAGCTGTCAAAAATGACGATACTTTTACATGCCGGTTTCTAAAGAATAAGTATTTACTTATTTAATTTCCTAACCCTATTAAATAATTTTATTGCAGTAAATTTCAATTAACCATCGAATTAAAAATATATATTTCGGATAATTATACATGGGAAAATGAACTTAAAAACATACACGTGACCGCTGAATACTAGGCTAGGCTACATCCGCTGTCAAATTATACTATATTACACGCAGTGGCGTGCAGCGCATACAAGCAAAAAAGCTGTGCATTAGTTAAGATTCTGAGAAACAAATATTAATTAAATAATCCTTATCTTAAGAAAAAGTTGATTTAAAATTCTAGCCGTATTTCGTCCTACGGCTATAAGTTTTATTTCTGACGTTTCCGTTTAACGTGACGTATCTGTTTTTTTCGATTTAAAATAGCCGTAATTCGTCCCTACGGCTAGAAGTTTTATTTCCGACTTTTCTGCGCTTAACTTCATGTCAATTCTTCAATTATTTCGCCTATAGTCCGTCTAACTTATCTGAAGAATGGCCAAATTTGGAACTAACGACGCCATATTGGATTATCTACGTTATCTGGTTCACGACTGTTTCAATAGTTTTTTAAGAAAATTTTAGATTGTCACCATGCCAAAAACCATTGAAAGCGGTGTTCGGGAACTAATTTTGAAAATGCACACGTTTTTTGAAGAGGAACAACGTCTAAAAGCCCCAATTATACCGTTTGATTTTGTTCATAGACTTATTGCCGCCACTTCAGGTTAGTGCTGCCATGCAGTTATAATGATGTTCCCATACTTAGTATTTTATTTTACTATTATACAATTTCTTCAGGTATTTCTGAATCGGCAATTTACAAAATAGTTAAAGAAGGTAAGGTGGCCGTATTTCTTCAGGTATTTCTGAATCGGCAATTTACAAAATAGTTAAAGAAGGTAAAGCGGCCGTGGAATTGGGCATTAAAATATCTACACCCGGAAAAAAAGAACAAGGATAAGTGGAAAAATTGATTTAGAAGCCGTAAGATGAGAAAAGTTTTAGAACATATTTTATTCGATAATTTTTTACATAGAATTTTTATTATTTATATTTTTTATTACATAATTCATTAACGAGTTCATTTGTATAAACATCTTTTTTCAAAAATAAACTTTTTTATTTATGCACATTAAAGACTGGTTGCATCAACTTACTTTATAGCAATAGTTCATTTAAAGCATAGATTTTTACGAGAGCGAGTGGTTTGATCGGTGGAAAATGAAAAATATCTATGCTTTGAACGAAAGATTACTATAAACCAAGTTGATACAACGGCCCCAAACCGATTGATATCCTTAGGTGTTACTGAGTTAAACATGGTGGTCATGATCATTAGGTATGAGACACCGAATAAAACCGGCGCCACACTGCGCGGATCTTCCGCCGCGTCTCTTCTGTCGTGGAACATTGCTACATTTCTTTCCAAACAATATGCGTTTATTAAACACACTACGCGGATGATCGGTCGATCTATTTGCTTTGTCGATTTGGGGCAACGGAAAAGACGCGGCGGAAGATCTGCGTAATGTGGCGCCGGCCTAAAAGAATTATTATTGTTTAGTTTTTTCCTAAAAACTGTATTTTTCTCTGATTTTGAAAAAACGCCATTTTGTGACGTTGTGTATTTTACGAATGTATATTTTGATAAATTTATTTTTACGTTAGTTTACATTTTTTGTTTTTTTATCGTGTCGTATACTGCTTAATAACTTGTTTAAGAAAAAACGAATTTGCAAAAAATTCCCTACAAATGAGATAATTTTTAGACTATGGGCAGTACCACAACGATTGGGACGCCCTCCTTTATTCTCCAGATAATTTGGACGGACATTACCAATTTGTTCCACAGATATAGTCAAGTCGAGAAAAAAACCGTGTATTTTTAATGCTGCGAGTTTTGTGTAGTAGCGTCCTTCTTCGAAAGGTCCTATGCCAGGCGCACGTCACGCAGAAATGTTATTTTTTACAAATTCCACCCAAAACTTTCGGTGTAAATTTTATGTCTTTTCTGTGGTAAATTTAAATACGAATACGACAAATATCATCTGTCATCTAATGATATCATAAAATGTTTGACTTATTTTTTTGAAAAGAAACGTATATCTGAAATTAGTATTGTTCCCGATTTAATTATATATAAGTCGTCTTCGAAATATGTTGGAATTTTTCGCCGTATTAGCTATACCTATATAAAATATTTATTTATTTAGAAAATATTGTTTACAATACTTCTTTTATAGTGCAGTTATTTTTGTGGATTGAAGCTACTCAAAATAGTTCATTATATATAGTTATGCCTTATATATATATATATATATATATATATATATATACAGGTAATAGGTATATAGTCGGTCACAGCATAACCTAAGTTTATACCCACTGTACGCCACTGATTACAAGCTGTTGTGCAATCGTTTTTAAGATTGTTTAGCGGTCATGAAATCAATTGTGTGCAGAAATATTTCCGGCCAAGAAAAATCCAGACGATGTAGAAAATGGGACCAACTGGATTATGGAGAACACTTTCCACCGGGCCATGGGTCCTCTCCTCGTCGTAGGCCAGTGCTTCGGAGTCCTGCCCGTCACGGGCCTGCTGGGGCCGGACGCCTCCCACCTCAAGTAATTTCTTTCTTTTGCGTCTTATTTATAATACTTCAACTTATTTTAAAATGCGACCCCGGAGCATTGACATATGACGATATCTTCAGGGACGTCCAGTGAAAAAGAAATGAAAAAAGGGCGTCATCGATTATGATCAGAGAACTCTCAAAGACTTTTTTATTGTCCCAAAGGTAAGTTTGTAGAATTTCCTATTCACTCATATAAAAATTAAAAATATTCTCTTCCATATATGTTATGTATTATCTTTCGTTAAAATATCGTTGGTGTTAGAACAGAATTGTTTCAATTGTGCCTAATAACCTTACCTAACCTGAAAGTTCTTAAAATTATATAATTATAATGTGTTCCTTTAAACAGTCTCCGTATAAATACAAATTGTTGATGTGCCCTCACATGTGTAACTAAAAAACAAACGTGAATTTATTTTCATGAGAGTTTCAAAGGCGATTGGGTAAAAATTTTATTGTCTTAGTACCCGTGACCCAAAGAGAGTTAATATTTCGTTTTGTTTGTCAATTATATCGCTAAAAGTCAACGGAGAACGAAAAAAAACAAAATAAATTGATCACAGAAAACTGTGAACCAAACTCATTGCTTATCATAGATATATCATTTCAAAATAAGTATAATTTTATTATTTTATTTTTTTATTACAACAACATTTATTACAGAATGGTGTGATACATAGTACCTCTCCATTTAAGAGTATTGCTCTTGTGCTCGGACGAGATACTTTGCTTACATATAATTATTGTTATATGTAATTATTTTGCATTATACATTATATGGGATGAAGTAGTGGAGTAAAATATTTTTTATTTTGAGGGATTCTTGATCAGTATCATTTAAAAAATATAAATATTTAATCAGCTCCTTGCCAGATGTCACCCAATTACCATCTAAATGTTAGGCTCGCGGGGTGGTGTAATGAATCTCGTTGATTATTTCTATTTTAAGATTATATCCACTTATGCCATTATGCACATACTACAGCAAAACCTAGTTAATTTGAAATTCAAAGCATCCAAAAAAAAACATTTCGAATTATGGAGAGCCCCATTAATTCGAAATTCAAGGCACAAAAAAAAAAATCGCGATGCGACTGCAAAATTCGCCAAAAATCATATAAGTCATGAAAAAAGTAATTCATTTTGCAAAAAAGTCTGTATTTTTGCATATTTCAAGAAATTGAAAAATAATTAAATCATTACGAAAACACAATATTATTTATTATGCTTACACAGAGATATTTATTGTTCTCACTCAATTTTTTAAAATTTCAAAAAAAATAAAATTTCGTTTTAAAAAAAAATAGAGATGCGAACACGGAATACGTGTCAAATCAATATTCTTACTATTTTCAAACTAAGCTAAACGCTTGTGCTATAAAAATATGACTAACTTGCTGGTCTGGAGTCCATAGTGAGGTTCGGATCCGCGACCTTTGGATCACGAGGCGAGAATCCTAAACACAAGACCAACAAGCTACTCTTAATCGAATTATGTGAACTAAAATGTGTTGATTTTAGCGCAAGGGGCTAAAAATAATTTCTAATTAAGAATTATCGGAGTTAATCTACTATGAAATTAACATTTTGGGAAAATTTTCGAATTACGGCGAATTTCGTATTATCGGGTTCGAATTAACAGTGTTTTACTGTATCACCACGATCTATGAAATTTTTCAGATTTTCTTGGATCAACTGGCGCGTTGCTTATACTCTGCTGATCATGGCGCTGACTAGTGGGATGGTGACGCTGTCCTGTGCCAGAATTGTGGTTACTGGAATTGATATTTACAAAACAAGTGAGTTTTTTTTAACCTACAACTATAAACATGTCAGACATAACCCTGATATATAATAGCAGGAGCATGCAATAGGTATACAAGTGTCTCATAGTTAGTAGCGAAAACTTTAAACTTTAACTTGAAAGTGGATTCCTGCCTTGATAATGAGTCAAAAATGTTCAACCAACCATGACCTGCAAAATCAGAGTTTTCAGTTTTTTCAATATTTCTGATTTATTTTTTGTAAAAAGTTGAACTATCATTATAGTAATTTATATCGATTACGAAAAATTCATTCGCTTTAATACAAGTCGAATAAAATGATAAAAAAAAACCTTGCAAATTAAATATTTTCAATTTTCACATGTTGATCATGGTCGCTGGAATATTTTTGTCTCATTATCAAGACAGAAATCCACAGACTGTAAAGTTTTTGCTACTAGCCATGAGACACCCTGTATGTACAATACTTTTCACTATCTGCGCAGATTAGTCGATCGCATTTTCTGTAACGTTTTAATTTTGCCAAATAAAATAAACGAAAGTATCCCCCTCCTCCTCCACGTAGCCTAGCGTAGGGTACCTACCCCACATGATGAGATCGCGTAGTTTATGGACGCTCCCTTAATCAAAAAATTACGTTAGTTCATGTCTATATATTTTGATGGTCTGTGGTACATCAAAATATATAGACATGAACTGGTGTTGTCTTTAAAATTTGTTGCGATCCCCTCGCCTAGAGAATGGATTCAGTTAATCTCCGTACAATTTTAGACTCTGTGATCATGATTAAAGTAATATGGTAATAAATTAAGCATTTAGAAATAGAATCTTAATATTGCTTGCTCAACGTAACTTGGCGTGCGGCGAATTTGGAATTAAAACCCGCCCCGCCCGCACCCGGCGGTAACTCCTCGCCCTGTCATTCAGGTCAGTTTTGTATTTGGTCGGGAGCTGTGTCATCTTGATTACCAATATACACTGAATTATTATGTCCAAAACATTCTCAACAGTTTGGGATGGTGCAAGAACAATTGACAATGAAGTATTTAAGTTTTGCGAAGCTAAAAAACTGAATAATGGACCGATATTACCGTCTGACAGTTTGACAGATAGAACGGCCGCCATAACTGCATGGTTTCTTTAGTGCTGCTCGACCAAATTTCTGTTAAAGGCTACGACACAGGTCACCGGACATTCTGTACATTATGTATTGTGTAATAAATTTACACTCTGACAACTTCTGTTACGCGACAGGGACGCCTCCCTCGCACGCCAAGTTATAGTGGTACGTCTGTAGTAAAAGCGTCACATCAAAGACTGTCATTCTGTGTATAGTTTTCTGGGATATTCTGCCGTGTACATGTGACCTCTCTGGCCAACGTTTCGGATCCCATTGCAGGGTCTATCATCAGGGCTGATGTGACCCTGCAATGGGATCCGAAACGTTGGCCAGAGAGGTCACATATACACGGCAGAATATCCCAGAAAACTATACACAGAAGATTCTGAACGGCCGTGAAAATCTAAGGACATTTTCAAAGACTGTCAATTTCTTGAATTTGGAATCAACCTTAAAACGTGAAATAGATTTGAGTAAGTTCTTGAGCTCTGTTGTTGCAGTCGGGCTGATGTTCTTCATGAGCTCCCTGACGTCCCTGTTCCTGTTCCTTCGCCTGGCGCCCCGCTGGCCCGCCATCGGGGTGGCCATGTCCCAGGGGGAGCTGAGCCACAACCCGTTCTTCCTGCAGGGCCACCGCCAGAAGAAGCGATCCTTGCGCGTCAGATTTAACATCTGCATATTTGGGGTCATGTTCTTTGCTGTCGGTTAATACTTTTCATATGTTTACATTTTTTGTACGGGTACCAACACAGTTACCTCTACATTTTTGACACTTGGATGGAGATCAAAATACATCGTATTTTTGGAGGATAGGATGCATTTTTTTATACTATTTTATTTTGATATAACTTTGTGTTATTCATTATGAATATAATTAAACAAATTAACTTTGTTTATTACAACTTTATTTCTGGTAAAAACCAACCGGTTTCAGAAACAAAGGATAATGGAACGTTGTTTCCGAAACCAGTTGGTTTTTACCAAAAATAAAGAGGTGATAAGCCAAGTTAATTTGTTTAATTATATGCATTTTTACTCTGAAAATTCAACATTCGAATTGGAGATGCGTTTTATGATATTGATTTCTAAGATGTGCGGAAGGTTGCTCGCCAACTATTTCTCGCTCACATTTGCTCGCCAACAATTGCTCGTCAGCAAAGTTGCTCGCCAATAGCATGACAGGATGTTTAAGTTCTTTTTACTTGAATGTGTATTAAGAAACACATTTATTGAAAAACATATGCGTATATTTTCTACTTCTTCTTCTTTTTCTTTTAGTAGATCTGCGATACAGAAAAGTACGCCTCCCGGGATGAAGAGGTCCAGCTATCCATTTTCATCCTCTATCATCTTTTCGGTGGTCTTCTCGGTGGGCGTCGTCCAGAGGATGTACGCACGAGTCTGTCGCTGTCCATTCTGGCTACGTGATCTCTCCAGAATCTCCTTCTGGATCTGCTCCATCGCGCTTTGTATTTTGCAGGTTTTCTCATGTCTGCATCACGTACAGTTTTTCCAATAATGAATATAAGCACTTTCATTTCAGATGTTCTGAGGAATCCTTTGATGCGGACAGTGTCAGCCCGCATCTCTGCAGCATATGTCATAATAGGTCGAACACATGTCTTGTATATCTGGACTTTCCTTTCAATATGCATATTTTTGTTCTTCCAGACCAAATTCTTGAGACACCCTGAGACGGTGGATGGTTTATTAACTTGTTATCGGATTTCAGTATATACATCGCTATGGTTACAAATTTCTGCACCTAAATATCTGAAGCTCATGACTTGTTCCAAAGGCTCTATATCAATACTCAGCTTACACCTTGTTGGTTGTATTGCTTTTGCTAAGCTTTTAGTTTTACTAATTGCTATTGACATATTTAACCCTTGCGATGCAATGTGGATTTTGTACAGCATTCTCTGCAAGTCATCTTCAGACTCTGCTATTATTGCTGCGCCATCTGCGTAACATATTACATTCATTATTTTGTTACCCATTTTGTACCCCAGTCCTAAGCTAGCCACCTCTTCTATGATTTTATCCATGTGATAGATCTGAGGAACGTATGTCGCGACGCCAGAAAGAGACTGCATGACAGAGAGAGAGAGAAGGTATAAAAGGCGCGTGAATGTCGAGTCGCTCTCTCTTTTTACTACCATTGTTATTCAGACCGCATCTTACTGTACACCGTTTGTCTAAACCGTTATTGTCACCCAATAAACACTTACGAGAAGCAAGTCTTTACTTGGAGTTTCCTCATCCCGAAGAAGAATATTACAACAAGATTAAACAGAAAAGGGCTAAGACTCCCTGACTTATACTCGTTATGATATCCTTTGATAATGCATTGTCAAATTTAATTTTAGTTTTACAGTTGGTAAACAGTTTTGGACAGTCTTTACCAGTGTGTTCGATATTCCCTTTTCCAATAATATTCTCGTAATGTCTTTCAGCAACATCCTGTCGAATGCCTTTTTTAGTTCCACAAAACATATATATAGGCCACTTTATTATGTTCTAAAGCTTTTTCTTTGATTTGCTTTAGAATGAAGATTGCATCTGTAGCGGAGCAGTTTCATAGTATACGTGTAAATAAATTAAGCATTGTACATAACAAAGAGATTTCTTTATAATTTTCAGAGTTTTTCCTTTGTCCTTTCTTAAATATAGGTGTTGTGACGCTTGTTCTCCGTACATCCGGTGTAATACCAACTGCAAGTACATAATAAGTTCATTAGGGATGTTATCAATGCCAGGGACTTTCCTATTTATAAGTTTCTTTACATGTGTTTGTGTCTCTGATTCACTTAATTTTTCTTCTGTGGTTATATTGATTGTCTGATATTCCTGTTCTGTTTCATTGGAGTAGAGTTGTTTGTATATTTTCAATTATTATTTTTAAACCATTGTCGTTAACTACAAGTATTTATAAAGATTAGGTTAGGTCACGAGCAATTGTAGGCGAGCAAATGCGGGCGAGCAATTGTTGGCGAGCAATTTTCCGGTACCTTAACGATATAAAATTATACTGTTACAGTAAATAAATTATGTTAATTAAAAACATCGAAGTATCTTATTAATTAACTAATCAATTGGCTCTCAGGTGCGGATATATACTTTTTTGGTGAATTCCAAAGTCGCAGTTTCTTAGTTTTTTCAGTCACTTCGTTTACTTCATTTTCACTCCGGTTTTATTATTTGAAGTCGACTGTTTTTACAGCGCCTGTTTCTTCGCCAAGATAGATAAAGTTTAAGTTTTACAAATATAGACTATTGAAATTCCCAAATTTGAAATATAAAATTGCATTAATAAAAAACAGAATGAAAGACGATGTGAAAAAAATTTCATATTATGTATGATAGATTAAGATAAATTATAGACGTCTCACAGATACGAAGCTATTTATAAGGGAAAGTATGTATGAAAGTCTTTATTGGATGTTCATAGGGCTTACAACCTGTCTTTAAGCTGACTTAAGATATCACTTTATAAGGTGTAAAGTTTACCGATTCCACCCAAGATTTACCACACAACTATCAATTTTGGAATGTTGTATACAGGGTTATTTGGAAAAAAATAATAACCTCGTAGGACTATATTCCCTGCCTTGATTATGAGTTGAAAGATTTGTATTTTTTTTTTCAATATTTATGACTTATTTTTTACAAAACGTTAAACTATCATTACAGTAACTTATATCGATTACGAAAAATTCGTTCGTTTCAATACAAGTTAAATAAAATGATAAAAACCTGCAAAAATTACAACTGGAACGTTTTCCAATGGGAATTCGAAGGTTATTATTATTTTATTTCACTTGTATTAAAAATAATGAACTTTCGTATCCTATATAAGTTGCTGTAATGACAGTCCAACGTTTTACAAAAAATAAGTCAGAAATATTGAAAAAAATGCAAACTTTGATGTCGCATATCTCCATAACTATTGATATTAGGTTGCTTGAACATTTTCGACTCATAATCAAAGCAGAAATATAGTTATTAATTTGAGGTTATTAATATTTTCCTAATAAATGAGGTAGGTACATAATATATGTTATTATCTCATTTAGATATATGTGCTATGGTAGAAATTTTGTCATTCCCATGAAACAGTATATAGATGTCGCCACTGGTAAAAGAGATTTATATATTTTTTTACTTTAGTATGAAACATTATTAATCGTATATATATATGATATTCATACGAATTATTTAACAAACATATATACACTAGAATACGCCTGATAATTTTTTTAATAATTAAATAAAACACGACTTGGTATACACCACTAGATATAATATAGATATATTTCTTTTCTTTATTCAAGATGAATAAACACCTCTACAAGTTTCGGGAATGAAGTTCCCTTCCTCAGGAGCATACAATGTATACTAAAATTAAATGATCATTATATAGTTAAGTAGTGGGGTGGAGAGTAGGCGGAGTAAATATAAGGGGGGGAGGGGTGTTTTTAGGGAATAATTAAGGGATTGTCAACTTTGTTTTTTTAATTTATAATTGGAAAAATGTTAAGTATGGGGTTGTTTAGGAATTGAATTTGACTGTTTATTATATTATTATTGAGGTTAATATTTTTTCTTATTTCTAAAATTTCAAAACTATTTAATTGTCTATTATTTTTCTTATTTTGTAAAATTTTAAGATCTAAATTGATGTCGAAAGTATGGTCATGTTCCAGCAAATGGTTTGCAAATTCCGATTATCCATTGCTATTTAAACATCTTAAATGTTCCTTAATTATTTTTTCTATACTTCTCTTTGTTTTGCCAATGTAAAACGCTGTACAATCTTTACATTCTAATTTATAAATTCCTGATTTTTTAATAGCGCTTTCCTTATCCTTATTGATTAAAATATAATTTTTAAATTTATTATTAGTATAGAAAGCGGGTAGAAAACTGTTAGGTATGTTTAACATACCACAAAGTTATAAATCGTTCATTGAAGAAGTAATTTTTTTTAAACTTTTTTTAAAGATCAGTTTATATTCACATTTAAAAAAAATATAAACTACATAGATAGCTTAGTCTCTGTGAGACAGACAACTCTTATAATTTATCTTAATTAATGATTTTCCCTGTGGACAGAATCAAGTAATTGTTTGTTAGGATAGACTAAAAACTATTGTTAATGTAATAATCTTATTTCGGGATGAGGTTGCTCCAAGTAAAGACTTTGTTCTCGTAATTATTTATTCGGTAACAATAATGGTTTAGACAATCGTTTATACAGTAAGATGCGGTCTCGATAACAATGGTAGTAAAAGAGGCTCGACTCGACATTCACGTGCCTTTTTATACATTCTCTCTCTCTGTCATGCAGTCTCTTTCTGGCGTCGCGACATGCGTTCCTCAGATCTATTACAGTTAATATTACGCTTTTTTTTAATTTCAGTTGAGCATTTACTAAGCATCATCGCTGGAATAGTACTGGTCCATGACTGTCCCACGAATGACACTGCCCTGGAATCCTACTTCCTTAATTCCTATCCACAAGTTTTTTATTTCACTGAATTCTCAATCTTCAAGGGATTCTTCTTACAGGTTGGTGTCTTATATTACCTAATTCTTTTTTACTCCCTTTATATTAACTCGTGGCGTCTGCTTGCTTGCCGGCTTGCCGTCAAAAAAACTTTGGATCGATTTTTGACCCTTTTCCCGTGATCCAATCGAGCTGAAACTTGGCAAGTAGACTCGTGGCGACGATCAAGAAGGTCTATCAAATTTTCGTTAAATAAATTAATAATTATAGTACAATTTCGGATTTATAGAAATTTTATTGGTTTTTTCAAATTGGAATCATTAGAAAAGTTTGATTATTAGCAACGGCGGCCCGTTATCGTCGAGAAATATTTTCTAAATTTGAATTGCTCCGTCGGTATACACAATAGGTACTTCACTACGAATGTAGAAAATCTAAATTGACTGACAAATGTTTTTAGAATTTAATCTTCAAAGCATGAAGTGTCATATCAAAGCTCAAAACATCTGACGTTTTAGAAATATATTAAATTATGTAAGTTTAGTGTTATTTTATATGTTTTAATTCGTCTTTAATTGTTGTTATATTTTACAAAGAAAGGGAGTATAATAAAAACTTGGTTTTTATGGTTTAATTTTTTTAGAATCTCACAGTCGGCCGTATTCTGAAATAAGCAATATTGCTATTTCTCTGTATGTATGGAGGGATTAAGATAGCAAGGCACGCATTTATAAGACCTGTATTGCGACCTATTTTCACATATGCTATTGAGATGATGGCAGACATCGTCAAAACAAAGAGCATACTGAGAACAACTGAAATGAGAACTCTGCATCGTAAGGAATACAGCAATCAAGGGAGGTCTGCGACGTTCAAGATGTGGTCAGACGGGGGTGACAGCGTACAAAGAATAAAAACAGCAAGATTACCATACACAGCTCTGCATGGCGTACCAGATGGACCGCGTCCACCAGGGAGACCCCCGAAGCGATGGAGAGATAGCTGGAATTCAGCATCACAAGAGGAAACTCCTGCACAAACAGACTCTTGGGTCTAAATAAAGTTGAAGAAGAAGAAGCTATATCTCTATCTTGACAGTTATTGTATAACATTCTAATGCCAACGATTTTGACGTTTTAAGTTTGACAGGTTTGAAATTAATGAATTCAATGAATCAGAAACCTCTAACACGTAAACAAACGTTAAGGGGGAATACCTACCTACGAAGGGCGAAAAAAGGCAAATTTTGTGAATTTTTTTAAGACAACCTATATGAATTATGGTATTGGTGTTACATATTTTTACATGAAAGTACATACTTTAAAGGTTATGTTAAATTTTTTTATAAAAAAATATTCAACATTGGCGGAAAATATTTGGGTTGTGTCGAAATATTTTGGGTTCTGCCGAAAAAAAAGGGCCCTCCGCGGTGACCACTCCCATTTCATTTGTAATCATCAGAATAAAAAAAACAAAAAGATTATCAAAACTAACACTTTATTTAGTCTTTGACGTGGGGGTGTTTGAAAATATAGATTTTTGACAAAATGGCGGGCGTTTGAATTTAAAATAGCGTTTTCAGGGAAAAATTCGGGTTTATTCGATTGAATTCATTCCATACTTGTAAAACTTAATTACGTCAAAATTGACGGCGTTACAATGTTATACAATAACTGTGAAAGTACCGAAATAGAATGATTGTTATTTTCAGAATACGTATTGTCGACGAATCGTGACTGCGAGAGGCAAATGAAAACACTGTAAATTAATGAGCTATTTTTTAATTAGTGATTAATTAATTATTCAATGTACAAAGTCACATTCTTTAAATAACACTCTTTCGCAATATATCACTTCGTCTATAAACTCTTTATTATTGCTGGATAACACTTAGAAATGTACAATATTCAATTCTCGCACATAAAAGTCGCATTTATTAATTTCGCATATTATGGGTACTCCGCTCTATTATTTCGCTGGTATCTATCGTTTCGATTATCTCACGATTGGCCTGACCTTAGCCGGCGCCTCGCGGCCGACATCGCACCGAACTGTCAAAACACAACTAAACCATGGCCGCGAAACGGCTTCGATTTTATATTTGTTGACTTTCCGAACATTCTAGACGTTTATAATTTTTTCCTCTGTTTCCTAACTGTTCCAGACGTTCCTCGAATGTTGTATCCAATTCCAGAGTGTTGTAGTGTGTTCCAGAATGTAGAAGTTTTGGTGATATTGTCGTCTCTTTTGCCATTTCGTTAGTGTTTTAATTATTTTTGCTCTCTGTATTGGAATGAATTGTCGAGCAAATTATTTGTATTGCAAGTGATAAGTAGGTACCTGTTTTTTTCTCAGTCGGTCAACTTACTGGTAACATTCAACTGGAACTTCATCGATGTCTTCATTTTGGTGATGAGCATGGCGCTCACCGACCGGCTCGAGCTGCTGGGAGACCGGCTAGACTTGCTGACAGGAAAGGCAAGTTTCCCTTTATATCCAGAAGTTGAATAAATATATATGATGCCAGCTACCGAAGGGTAGGTTGGGATTTTTAAAATTATTTATTTATTTATTTACACGTCAAAATGACGTACTTATATTATCTATATACTTTGTCCGCGCTCTCAGGAGTAGTGTAGCGTCTTCATAATGGTAGTTAGTGATGGATATCATTTAATAGATAATTATGCTCTTATAATTATATTTAATTATTATATAATCCGCCGTATTCTGAAAATAACAATATTTTATTTCTGTATCTTGACAGTAATTGTATAATATTGTAGTGCCGCCAATTTTGACTGGTTTAATAAATTCAATCAATTATATAGCTCTAAAGCGTAACTAAACGTTAGATTATTCACAAGTATGAATTTCTAATTTATTGCTTTCTAATTTATTAAGCTTTCTAATTTATTGAATTCATTAATTTCAAACCAGTTAAACTCAAAACGTCAAAATTGGCGGCAAGATACAGAAATAGCTATATTGCTTATTTCAGAATACAGCCGAATACCTGATTATTATTTGAGTCATCTGGTAGTGCGACATTGTTACATAGAGAATCATATATTTTGATTTAATGATGATTAATACCAATGACATAGGTATTACGCGATATAATTAATGATGGATGGAATTATTTTAAATTAGTCTTAATTTGCATTAAAAATCTAATTTAAAGTAATTTATTATAAATGCATAAACTCAATGTTTTCATTTTATTTAATAACAATTCGGAAATCATACTATTTTTTTTCTACAGCATTTATCGGAACAGTTCTGGAAAGCGGCCAGAACGGAGTTCGCCAATTTGGCTCAGCTAGTTCGCAGAGTTGACATGTACATCAATGAGATTGTCCTCCTCTCCTTCACCAACAACCTCTACTTCATCTGCTTGCAACTCTTCAACACCTTGAAGTAAGTACGACATGCTTGATGGCTGCATTTTATGAAACTAATAACCAAAGAAAATTTTATTGGAGTTTCAACTGCGAGTCATTTCAACATGCCAAGTATTTATTCTTCAACATTTTCAGAAAATAAAATATTCATTTAAAAATTGTGCACTGCAAGGATGAAATCTTGAACAGAATTTGTGTAGAGCTAGCTTTTATTCGTGGTATATTATATTTTGTACCTACTCATCAGGGAATGATCAACTCATCTGATGATTGTCCACCGTCAGATTTGTCTACTGTCACATTAAAAAATAAATTGTAAAAAAACAAAACTGAAAGATTTAAAAATAATGCTTATTAATTAAAGGAAATAAAGTATGTCAAAAGTCTACACAGTCATATGAAAGCTCACAATGTGGAACATTTTTCTTCCTCTCTAAAATACCATTGGTTTGGCAATTTATCAATGTAGAGGTATCATTACAGTTACGAAAGCTATGTATACTAACTTGTTAATGAAAAAAATCAAGAGATGTCTCTGGCAGAGACCATAGTAATATATTAATTATTCTTGATTCGAACATACACAGAGTCCCTTAAAAAAAAGTCATGTGTTTTAAAAATTATAAGCATTTAAAATTATCAAAAAATCTACACCCTGTGACGGTCTTTTTACTTCTGTTGCAACAAATATTTATTTTTCTTCATTTTTTTTATTATTATGTAATCCGGAATAATGCTTTTGTAAACTTTTGTCCAAAATTCAAAGCCAACTGCTCCAGCTTGGAAGAAAATGTTACTTTTTGACCAAACCAAGTATTCAAAATCAATACTTTGCCCAGTTTTAACTGACCCTTTTTTTTATTTTTTAAAATATTTTTCTGATAACTATTATGACTTGGCCTATCATTCGATTTCGGCTTGACTTTGAGATACGGGACACCTGTATATAGGACTTTCAAAAAATTTGATAATGTGTGGATGTTTTTACGATGGAATTGGTGAACGTTGCATTGTGTGATCGCTTAAGCTAGCTCAAACAGGTTGTAAGCCTTGAGCCATCGTATAAGAGACTTTCATCCATTTTTCTCATATACTCGTATTAATTAGCTTTGTATCTGTGAGATTTCTATAATTAATCCTTAATTGAATAAATTTTAATTTGATACCTTTCCATACAAAAATGTGATACAAAATCCAAAGGAAATCATGAGAAACAATGCCAGACGATCGCCTTATCATCTGGGCAGTAAATTTTGTACAAAAGAAATGTATGCGCGAATGTGTAACTTTTCCCTCATAAGACAGCAAAGAAGGTTAGGAAGTAATTATTTATACGATAATTGCGCAATATTTTTACGCAATTTGGTTCTTCATCATTAGAGTCCAATGGGTCAATCATTAATAAAATGTAGATCAATATCCGGTATATTAAAACAGATTTAAAATCTGCTTTCGCGTATTCTTCCTGCGCGCTGGGGTTGGGAACATGCGTACTTACAAATAAATATTCATAAGTGTGCGGCCGCACCCCTTACATCGATAGTATATACAACAATTTTTTTTAAGATTTTGTTTTTAAAGATGTGTTAAGAAATGTTGTGTTTATTTTTAGCAACACAGAATCGAAGGTACAATCGTGCGGTCAAAAAGATGGGTGAGACATTAATTTCTCTACACATTTTCCTAGTACACCGCTGGCTTCACAATCTCGCTGCGCCTCATCGCCTCATCATTGTTTACTTTATAAACTGCAATAAACTAAATTTTATTTCGAAAGGAATAGTAAACTGCGAAGAAACGATCTAGACCAGCGATGGCGAACCTTTTTTCCAAATCTTTGTCCGATTAGGAAAAATTCATTAACCACATGGCAGGGGGGTTAGGTAAAATGCAATCCTGGGGTACGTGAGGGGAGGGAGGATATCAGAGTCGAGCTACATAATGACATGGAGGAAGGGGTTCAAAAGAGTTCAAAATGGAACCACGTGGTTTTTGGACGCTCCCTTATTGGAAATACGAGTAGCTGTCGCGTGTAATTTGTTAAATAATTACGAAAAAAATCTATCATACAAAAAAAAATACTGCAAGATTATTTTCAAATTGATCAGTAAGAAAATGCTTGAAATTTTTATATAATTATATATGTATGATTGAATCTTTTTACTTCCTTTCTTTTAACTCGTAGCTTCTGCTTGTCCGCTTGTCTGCCAAAAAAACTTTGGATCGATTTTAACCCTTTTCCCGTGTACCAATCGAGCTGAAACTTTGCAGGCAGACTCGTGGCGATGATAAAAATGATCTAACAAATTTTCGTTTAAAAAAATTTAATAATTAGAGTATAATTTTGGATTTTTCGAAATTTTAACGATTTATATATTCTTCTTCAAATATAGCAAATTTAATTCGTGGTGACATAATTATAATTTATATAAATTTAAATTTAAATTTACATAATTTATATATTGTTTAATTTTCGAGCCCGGTGCGTGGAGTAGGTGCGAAACCTGTTTCTATAAGAATGGGAGTATAATAAAAACTTGGTTTTTATGGGTAAGTTTTTTACTGATCTGATGCAAAATAATTTATTGGAGGTTTTTAATTGCAAACTTTTTTTATTGTTGAAAAATTCGCCTGAATTTTTCTTGCATCAATTTATGTATTACAATTTTAAATTATTGTTTTATTACATCTAATTATTTTTATTACAAAGATTCAAAACAGATCAATGACGTATGCTTTCGTGTTGTAACATTGTATTAAGGAATATTGATTTGTTTTAGGTATTTTATTTTATGCTTAATTAATGCACATCTCGACAGAACAATGTAATAAAGCACCCTCCATATTCTCAGTATTATTTCATGTATTCTGGTTATTACAACTTTCTTTAATTCAAAGCGACTCTTGATTTGTTTTTACATCGAAGTGCAGATTTCGACGTGCAACAGGCATTGTATGGAAATAAATGTGGCGGCGGCGGCGACGTTCCGCGACCGAAGAGACTCCACGTAGTGTGGCGCGGTCTTTATCTTTTGCATCAACCTATTACCTACACTAAAAAAAATTTCTAGACCATGCTGTTTTGAAATTAAAAAAAAAAAGATTTTGGAATGGAAATTATAATCGGCCGTATTCTGAAATACGCAAGATTGCTATTTCTGTATCTTGTCAGTTATTGTAATGCCATCAATTTTGAAGTTCTAAGTTTGACAGCATTGAAATTAAGGAATTCAATCAGTCAGAAAGTTCATTATTCATAATTGTGAATAACTTAACGTTTGTATACGTTTAAGAGCTTGTGATTGATTGAATTCATTAATTTCAATCCTGTCAAACTTAAAACGTCAAAATTGGCGGCATTACATTACAAGTACACAAATAGCAATATTGCTTATTGCAGAAAACGGCCAAATATTGGAAAATATATTATTTTTAATATTGCTAATATTAAAAATAAGAACTACAGTGTTAGTACTATATTATGTACCTACACTAAAATATTTCTTACCTACATTAAAAATCGGACATATTTGATAGATAGGTACCTATATCTGCGTAATGGCTGGCTATCCGGCATTTTTAATTTTCTCAAATATATCTACTGTATCGATATCTACTCTATTTCATAATTTGAATTATTTTGTGGTGCTATTTTCGATAATCACAAATCTTTGTAGTCATTTCTTTCTATCGGTTATTCAAAAGTCTGCTACACCCCTGATTTTGAATAATTAATACAAAGAAATTATTACAAATCTTTGTAATCATTTCTTTCTATTGATTATTGAAAAGTCTGCTATTAGTGCTTCGCTTGTTTCTACTAATATTTCTGCTTTAGAATGGATTTGTTTTAATTTTCATTATTGTTTCTAGATTCACCACTTCACGCGAAAAATAAATGAATAACAATAGATGCATTCGCTTGAAAGCTTTACTATTATTTTTATACAAATTATTTCAATGATTTTTTTAGCATTCCTATGCGTATACGCGGATTGCTATTTGACGCAGAATGTTTGGATTCGCTTTAGCCGTTCTTTAAGAATATTTTTTCATTTAATATCAAAAGACATTGAAGCGCTTTTAAAAAAAACTCGGAAACGTCTTGCGAATGAATCGTCACAAAACTGCAAATACGCCTTTTCGTTCAGAAGCTGACTGTTATCGACTTAAGGCTTTCCGCGGCGGGGTAGAATTCACGCACGGGTTTGAATGTCCCCTTCACATCTCTCCCAGAGTATACCTTCCGTGCTTCATTTGTTTGGATGGAATAAATAAAATTGTCCTTAGGTTTTCACGGCCCTTCAGAACCTTCTGTGTATAGTTTTCTGGGATATTCTGCCGTGTATATGTGACCTCTCTGGCCAACGTCTCGGATCCCATCACATCAGCCCTGATGATGACACATACATGGCAGAATATCCCAGAAAACTATACACAGAAGGAAAAAATAAAGCTTCGAAATTATTTGAACACACTACTTAGTAATCTAATGGAACGTATGAATCATATGTCTCATAAATACGTAGATTACTTTACGAAATTTAGAAATATATCATTCATATTTTGTTTTTTGACTTCGTCTAATAAACATTTAACAAATTATTTACATTCAATTAATGTAAAAAACCATATCTTATAATTTTTTTAATAAATTATCTAAATTTTCCGATTTTCTTGCTAGCAGGCATTTAAATATCTTTTATCGACATTGGCCAATGTTTATCCACGACATGAACCGTGGAATTACATATTTAAAAGCAGGGTAATACAAATATTCGCGACTAGGGTGGCGAGACCCTGAAATATAATCGGCAGCCAGGTGCCACCGAGAATGGAACGTAGTTTTTTTTTTGTTACTCATTTTTTATTATTATCAATAATTATTAATATTAATTATCGCGCAACAGCTTTGTGTGGGCCCTGGCCTTCTCAAATAACTTTATAGTCGGCATGTAAATAATGGGCGTTTTTTAATGGGGGAGAACTTTAAATTGAAATAAAACACTTATGAAATTGGCTTCATGTGACAGATAATTTATGGCGTTAATATTATAATATATGATTTTAGTTACTTTTTCTGGATGTAATGGTGTTTCGACAATGTCTTGTGGATAATCATTGCTCCAAATGCTGCAATTCTGTTTGTTGACATAGCTATTTAACCAAAATTGTGCTTAATCACTGTGCACATTTATATTGTGAAAATTGGACCTCAAGATTATGCCATGTATGCGCCAGTCAGGCGGTCACACGCCCGAAATTATATTCAAATACTAATGCCATAAAATTATCTATTGAATAAAGCTATAAATAGTTGCGGAGATTTTATTCGAACTGTATGTTTTCCGAGAAACGAACCCGCGGAGGTAGGCAAATTATATGCACTTTGTTGTGGAGTGTTCACAATAGAGGTCGCCAGTGTGCAATACGTACTAGTTACGTCGGCGGACTTTACTGCGACGTCTCTCAAGGGTTGAATCAATGTCGTAAGAACAGGGCGCCAAATACTTGATAGTTTGTAACTGTCATCTCTATTGAAATTGGGATGTTTGTATATTTCAATGGACTCCCTCACTAATCTGGGTATAAGGTGCGGTTCTGTTGATAAGATTTTTGTCTTGTCAAATCTGATGAAGTGACAGAGATTCCCTTAAGATGCATGTTCGCAGATTGCCGATATATTGGAGTTGTTGTTTTTAATTGCTCCAATATGCCAACGACCGTAATAACAACCTTTACACTTTAACAAATAAAGCTAATTTAATGCATATGAAAAACATTTTTCTGTGTTTTATTTCATTATGAAGTTCTCCGTCTCTGAAAAAAACACCCTTTAGTATCGTTTAAAATTGCATTCTGCGTCAAATACAAGACTGTCATCCACAAGTACATCTGCCGCACGCCGCACGCGCGCTCTTTCAGCGCCAAGTCGCTCGACTCGGGCTCCACGAGCCCGCTGTTGCAAAGCCCCGCCGGCTGTGTGTCCAGGCCCATGCGGAGGATCACCCACTTCGTCTACTTCGTGTTCTCCTTCGGCTTCCTGCTGACGAGGTCCGTGCTGGTGTCGCTGGGCGCCGCCAGGATCCACGGCGCGGCGCAGCGGCCCGCGGCGGTGCTGTACGCGGTGCCCTCCGAGTCCTACTGCCAGGAGGTCAGTCAAGACCCCACCCACCAGGGCCGTTTATGAGAAATAGTTCCCATAGCGGTCCTATTTTCGCCACCCATTCCGGCTTTTTTTATGCTAAAGTGGTCATCCTCCCCACACCACTTAAACTTACTTTCTTCTAACATCAGTTGGCAGATATTAGGTACATGAGTGCAAGCGCTTAGGTATAAACTTATTTTGTGCTAACATCAGTTGGCAGATATTCATCCGTATTCTGAAAATAACAATGTCTGGATCTTTAAGATCTTTATCCCAACACTTAATAGACGATAATAAAAATTAAAAATGTCCAGAGCGAATTTTGTAATTCTACGGTTCAAATACATTGTATTAAAAGATTATATAAGAAAGATTGTTTCTTACAATCGTATTAATTTCTTCTTCCACAGCGTCTAAATGATATATCATGGTTAAACTTGTCATGACCGCGTTCGGCGTTACCGCGTATTCAAATCTTCCCATCTTGACATTTTTTGACAGATATGTCTGGATCTTTAAGATCTTTATCCCAACACTTAGACACATAGACGATAATAAAAATAATAAATAAACGAACGATAATAAAAATAATAAATAAAAAAACGAAAACATAGCTTTACGTCGGTGTTTGTTTCTGTAAGTTTCTATATGAGATAGATATAGAAGGAGGGAGAAAGATGTAAATTGTTATCTGTCAAATGTCACGATGGGAAGATTTGAATACACGGTAACGCCGAACGCGGTGATGACAAGTTTAGCCATGATATTTCATCTGGACGCTGTGGATGAAGAAATTAATACGATTGTAAGAAACAATCTTTCTTATATCATCTTTTAATACAGTGTATTTGAGCCGTAGAATTACAAAATTCGCTCGGACATTTTTAATTTTTATTATTGTCTATTAAGTGTTGGGATAAAGCTCTTAAAGATCCAGACATTGTTATTTTCAGAATCGGGCCGATTGAGTAATAAAACCGGCTCATTGTCAACAATAGTAAGCAATATAAGAAATAGAATATATTCTTGCAATTAATTTGATTAAAAAAGTATGAAATGCAAATGTATCACTTTTCATTGTTAAACAATAATGGAAAGTCACACATTGGCAGTCTTTTGGTACGTAATAGAACTAACGTTGTACACAAATATGATATTTTCAACTCAAAAAGTTTTTCTTGGAAGACAGTCTCGCATTCGGGGTGCGTAGGTATATCCACAGCGAGGAACCTTAATTTAGTTTATTATTATCATTATTTGTCGTCTTTTTTTTTATTTACTACCTAATTTTTATTTACTTATTGAATAAAATAAGGAAATGAGCCACCCATCTCACAAGGATGAACCTGTGTTGACATGAGAAGCTTCATAACAGAAATGAGAAAAAAATAATGAATAAAATTAATCATCTGCTCAGATATTGTAAACACGTTCAGAAAACAAGTACATACTATTAAATACAGCAGCAAAGAAAAAAAAACAGGAATACTTTTTGTGAAAAAGATAAAATATAGAAGAACTGCAAAAAAATATGTATATGTTCACATTTATGAAATAATACCGTTTTATGAGCACGTATCTAAATAAACTGATACATGTATTTTGCACTTTGGTAATTGTGCACCTGCAGTTAACAATACTGTCAATAATATCTCTAGTGTTTAATTTTGTGTCAAAAATAAAAGTAGGGTGTCCACACTGACATCGATAAAATGTACACCAGAGACATTTCTATATCGTTGTTATCGCTCAGCATAAGACCCTTAGGCCCGGTTTTTTCAAGTTGGATCAATGTAAGCGTTCGTTTAAAGCATAGATATTTACGAAAACGGATCGTCTGATTGGTGGAGAACGCAAAAATCTATGTTTTAAACGAACGCTTACTTCGATCCAACTTGAAACGACCGGGCCTTAATAATTTTTTTAAATAGTAAGTACATACTTGCAATCTTAATGCTTTCAAGAAGAGCCTTCTAAAAAACTTATTTGTCCAAATGATATCTTGGCATTTATCGGCTAATAAGTTAGGGAAACACACAATCTAGTGTTGCGTACCTACTTGCTGAGTTCTTTAGGCAGAAACTTTGTCAATTTTTTGTATTTCTTGGACACTTACAATGTAACAATTTCTTTCAGACATTATTAAATAGTTTAAATTTACAATGTACAATTTGTTACTTATTAAAAAATTTACGCTACCGGTTTCGACACGTCCGCGTCATCACGCTCGTTAATGACACGGACACGGGTAAATTCTTTAATAAGTAACAAATCGTACATTGTAAATTTAAACTCTTTAATAATGTCAGAAACTTTGTCATTAAAAATGTGTAGTATTTGTAATATTTTCATTGCGCTTAGGTTCGCCGATTTCTGGAGCAAGTAACGACAGACGTGATAGCCCTCACGGGACTCAACTTCTTCTACGTCACAAGAGGACTAATTCTTACTGTAAGTTATAAGTTTTCGTTGATAATATAATTTTTGGTTATTAAACAATTATTAAAACAATTAACACGGACGTAAAAATTATAAGATATTTCTCTCCTCCTCTCCTGGCGATGGCGATCCTCTCCTGAGAGGATCGCCATCTCGTTTTTGATGACCAGGCCCTTCTCGCGGCTGGGAAAGAGGACAAAAATTGCGTCACTAGGACACTGGACACTCTTCGCCCACGGATTCGACCGTCTTCAAGGGAAGCAGTAGGTGTAAGTCTTTCAATTTAAGAAAAATAGTCGAATTAGTATGTATAAGCCGCGCTCACGACGCACATTGTTTCGCTGTGTTGGTGTTTACGGGTATAAACATCAACACAATTAATCAATGTGCGTCATACTCACGGCTTACACATACTTATTCGATTGTCTTTCTTAAATGGAAAGACCTATAATTGAGGTTGATGGACACTACGCCCTTGAATGATAATTGTACACGATCTGTTACAATATAATTAAAAAAAAAAACGGAGGATAATAATTATGCATCATCCTGATAGTTTCTGCAGTCTTATTCTGATATGTCGTTCATATTTAAAAAAACCAAAGCCAATAAAGTAGGTACCATTTACTTCCTTGATTCTATTTTAAACCCTAGCGATTGCGCACAAAATTAAACGCGATACTGTTCTTTGATGACAATATCACTCTAGCGACAGCATAATTAAATAATTTATATTATAAATAAAATCAAAAATAAAATGAGAAAAATATATTACGGTCCCGAGAATCGAACCCGAGCCTCCTGGGTGATCCTAGCCTCTACACCATATCGGAGATGTCACTGGTCTCGGAAAAAATGTTTTTAAAGCCAATGTACCAAAAGAAAATATATAGTGCGCCCTATAAACTTTTTTAAATATAAACTTAACATCGTTAAGTTGCGGTCTGCTCGGGTTTGCTGGTCCGGGGTTCAAGCCCCATCACCGTTTAATTTCGTTTTTTAGCCGTGAATTCGAACGAAATTACGGACGTTACACGAAGTTACAGACAGACAGACGGACAAACGACAAAATTGTTATAATTGGGATAATCTATCATAAATGAATTAAGAACTATTTTTTGCAGTTGGATATTTGTGCAAATGCAGTAGACGATAACGTCTTCACAAATAATTTTGTGCCAGTAAAACTAAAAGTAGAGTGTCCGCATTGACTATGACAAAATGGATACCGAAAACTTTTTTATCATTTATCGTAACATACTCCATTCATTTTTTTTAAAAAGTGACTTAATGGTTCTACTTAAGATTTAAATGGACCTAAAACAATTCATAAAACGTCATCTTGCCGATGGAAAAGTTGCATTTTTTTTTTTTTAATTTCTGGAAATAATTGAATAATGATGAATAATAGGGTTGGTGCGCTGTTTGCAGATCGCTGGCACCATCGTCACCTACGAGCTCGTGCTGGTGCAGTTCAACGGGGCCCCCCCGCCCGTCTCTACCAACATCACCATCACCAACGCATGTGAAAACAAAACATAAACGATAAATAATAAATAAATAATTGTCGGGGGCTCAAAACCTCTACAAGGCAGTTCCATTTTCTCTTGTCTTTCGCTGTTTCAAATCTGTCTTCAAAAAGTCTTGTTTATCTCAGGCGACCCACTGACTCCCTCCCCCCGGCGTTTCAAGAAGATATGGGTCTTTCCATTTAAGAAAGACAATCGAATTAGTATGTGTAAGCCGTGCGCACGAGGCACATACTTCGCTGTGTTGGTGTTTATACTCGTAAACACCTACGCAACCAAACAAAGCGCGTCGTACGCACGGATTAGGGCCGGTTGTTTCAAGTTGGATTAAAGTAAGCGTTCTTTTAGAGCACAGATTTTTACGTTCTCCACCAATCAGACGATCCGTTTTCGTAAAAATCTATGCTTTGATCGACCGCTTACTTTGATCGAACTTGAAACAACCGGCCCTTACACACATTAATTCGATTGTCTTTCTTAAACGGAATGGCCCGGTTGTATCAAGTTGGATTAAAGCAAAAGTTCGTTTAAAGCATAGATTTTAGCGTCCTCCCCCAATCAAACAACTCGTTTCTGTAAAAATCTATGCTTTGAACGAACTTTTACTTTAATTCAAAGCATAGATTATCGCGTCCTCCCCCAATCAAACAACTCGTTTCTGTAAAAATCTATGCTTTAAACGAACTTTTACTTTAACGCAACTTGGTACAATCGGACCTTAATAATCATTCTTCCGAAGTTTACTAGACTCGTCCGACCCACCTCAGTGGAGAAGTTTCATGATGTTGATAATACTATATTTAACTAAATGGAATTAAAATATAGGTCTAAACTAATATACCACTAAAAAAAGTTTGAAATCTGTCAGTAAATGACTGAGAAATACATTATTTAAGTTAACATATTTAAGGTCAGAACGAATGTGGCCTATGCCGCCTGTGACGTCATTTGCGAATACGAGCCGCGTCTTGTAGGTCAAGTGACGTCACGTGAAACCAAATTATTTTTGCAACGCAACTTTAAAGTCCAACTTTCATTTTATTCATTCATTTGTAGAGATATTTTAATGATTATTTTACATTTTTGTTTCATTTAACTTATATTTTTAAAATTAATCTATTAAAAAATGGAAACTTCTTCGTTGAGATCATTCGATATATATGTAGACTTAAGGGATCCGTGCCGACGGCTCCTTTATGGTGGTTCTTGTCAATCTTAGTTAATATTATTCCTGCTGTTCAAAGACATCTGGTAAGTATTTGGTAGTTCGAATTCTTGATATCAAAACAGTTAGTTTGCTTTGATAGTCGAATATTGGAATGTTTGGCTTATTTATTTCACTTTCCTGCCCCCCAAAAAAAATCTCTTTGAGGCAATTAAACTTGTCGACTTGTTTTAGCGACACTGCTCCCAGGTACATAATACATATGGCTATAAACATACGAGAGAGAGTATAGAGATTATATATAGTATATAGATATATAAATATATCTATGAGATATTATAATAAAAATTAAATTGCATCAAGTTTCAACTAATTTACAAATTATTTATTTGTTATAGATCTTGCTTTGACGCTCATAGATCACTTGCTTTGTTTTAGGTATTTAATTACTTTAACCTTTGGCATAAGAATAAAAGTCGATTTGTTAGGTCGATTTTGAAATCAGTAATGAAATAAAATGACTTTATTTTAAATAAAAATAAACGTAAAACTTTAATTAGTTGAGGTATTACAAGCAAAACAGCTTAATAAAAATGAAATAAAACTGGAGAATCAGGAAGTGTAGGGATTAAAATCTTATCAAAACTCGTCTGAATCAAATTCTATAAAAAAAACAACATTTTCAAATAATTTAATTAAGCTTGTCATCTATAAAAGTATATACTCAACATTAATTATTGTAGTCTGTACCTGACATGGTGAAGTGTGCCTATCTCGTTAGTTTTAAGTGATTGGAAATATTTATGATGTTCCTATTTTTAATTACATGTCGTGCAATAAATGTAATTTGTCAAAAAACAAAAAATAAATATTTTCAATTGTTTCCGTTCTTAATTTTCTTCTCCTGGTATCACGTATCAACGAGTTCAAACAGACTTCATTTGAGGGATATAATAGCAATAGCAAAGGCACCAATATCCGAAAAAATAAAAAAATGTTTCCAACGCAGTCAACGAGGATTACTAATTTAGAATATACTGAAATCTAGATTTTATGTATATAAGCCTTCCAAAATCTGACTTATCAGAAGATAAGTGAACAGGAGTAAAAATACGTTGAACATACATTAAAATAATTTAGGTGCCTATATAATTAGGTCCTTAGCTATGAAATTGCCAAACTATTTTTCTTATGAGAAGTATATATACTAGGGCCGTTGTTGTTGATGCACTTTTGTCATTTTAATGGAAGTTCATTGATGCCTTTGCTAAGAAATCCTGGGGGCGGGAATCGATGAATTCTTTAAAAGCGTTTTTTAAATGGAAATAAGTAGGTGCAAGGTCTGGTGAGTAAGGTGGGTGACGGAGGGTTTACATTCAGAGCCCCTGTAAATTTAAAATAGTCCATTCAGCAGTGTGTGGACAAGCGTTGTCGTGGAAAATTAAGTGGACTAGAACAATTGACAAGTCTCGGTTGTTTGACAGCGAGCTTGTCCATCAATGTCGTCAATAAGTCTGCAGTAATTGTTGTCCACAATATAGTTACAAGCAGTTTCTTTTGACACAATTTGTGTTTGGGACTTTGTGTTTGACTGGAATTTGTGTTTGACTGCCTCTCCCGGGTTCAACAATTTTGAAGAGAGTTTCCGTTAATCATACAGGATTCATATTTCATCACAGGTTCGATTCACAATCACCTCATTTATGTGCCGCCTCAATAAATGGAGGCAAGCCTCGATGCGAGCTTTCTGTTATCCTTCAGGAAGTTCATATGGTACCCACTATGCGAGCTTCTTTATTTTTCCAATGTAACGCAAATGAATCAATATTAACTTAACTTTTCTTTTTTTACTTAACTTAACTTAAACACTTAAAATTTCACGATTATTCTAATATTTTATACAAAAACTAATAGAGATATACAAAAATTTTCAAATAGATAAATTAAAAAAACAATTAAATGTTAATAGCCATTTTCGGGCTAAATCCAAGATAATGGTCCCATTGCATATACAACAAAAATGAGTATTTCACTATATTATTGAATATGAAATGCTAATAACAAAATGAAAGATAATTTATGTTTAAATAGTAAGTATTAAATAAGATATTACACTTTAAAGTTCCGAAAAATAAACTGAATATTTTAAAATTTCATAGGCAATATATGAGGTTAGGTTAGGTTATTAGGTTTGGTTAGGTTAGGATATTTGGTTTGTTTAATTTAGGTTTGTTTTGTTTAATTTAGATTACGATTATTTTAGTTACATTAAATTAACAGGACGTTAAATTATATAGTGAAATACTTATTTTCATTGTATGAACAACGGGACCATCATCTTGGATTATTCCGATTTTCGATCTAGAGATACCCTAAATATACCTCAAATCAAATTCACGGCAACTCAGAATTACTTAAGTTACTTAGGCATTAAATATTTTAACAATCTTCTCCAAACACCGAAACAGTAATGATCTAAAAAAATATTGTTATTACATAAAAATTTTGTGACGTTGTTGTAAAGTTATTATTATTAATAATAATACATGTTATAACGTTAAAAAAAGTTGTCTATAGACATCTCGCGGACACATAAAAGTGATTAGGGATTAAAGGACACATTTTTAACATGTACCAACGTCTAATTATGTAAACGAGAATAGAAATGTCCACCCGATGATTTATAAAATACTTATCGCGATCAAAACTGCCGCTCCTGCAAATACTGTCTACAAATGTCAGTAATGACAGGTGGCCTCTTCGTCGGTGATCAATCGTCGTTAGCAAACAAAGTTTATATTTGAAAAAATGCATTTTTAAATAGATGCTATCTGCTGTGGATATTTTCCTCGAGAAAATATATTATGTCTCCAAACACGCCCTGCAAATAAAATAATCCCACACATTTGTGATTTAGATACTAGTCCATATTGACGTACTTTAGACTCGATTCAATTGTAAAATCATTAAAAAAATATAGCTAAAAGTTCCTATATAATTAATTAGAAATGATGTAAGTATTATTGTCAAGATAAACATTATAAAACATCCAAATATGAACTCTAAAACAGATATTCTTGTAAATCTTTCAGATTGTCTCAAAACGATAAGTTGATCTCTCATTGGTCGCTAGCGATGCCCCCAAACCGTATCCTCGTAAGGTAATAAAATCTTTTCAATCAACTATATCAAAAAAAAAGTTGAATACCTACATGGTTTTATAAGCTTTCTTTACATACATTCGTAATTGATTTTTTAACATCTCCCATGCGGTATCCAAATTTAAATGCTAAACTTTACGGACGAGCGCTCAATAATGGAAAATGATTAATTTTAATCGAGATAATGAGAAAATAATGTCAAAAATTATTTAATAATGCATAGTCATCCACTTTACGTAAATGTTGAAAGTTTCAGAGCTCTAGCAAGTCGGGAAGTTGGTGAAAAATCAATTACAAGATTCCACCACAGAGAGTAAAAACAACACGTAAAAATCTAACCCATAAAAACCAAGTTTTTATTATACTCCCTTTCTCATTTGTATTGTATATTCTATCAACATTCCTCTTGCTTTAAGTTCATGTGGTAAATCTATTCCATGTATATTATTATCCTTAAAACTTATAGAATATTGAAAACGTAATAATTAGTATAGGGGGGCACGGCGTCGGCGAAACCGTCTGATCGGACCCATGGCTCGAGTCAGACTAGTTGAAACGGGTTTCGCGCCTTCTCCACGGCGTCGGGCTCCTTTCTCATTTGTATTGTTTCCAACTTGAAAAAACCGTTTAAATTTCGAAAAATCCTAAAATATACTTTAATTAAAAAATTTTAAACTAAAATTTGTTAGATCATTTTTATCGTCGCCACGAGTCTGCCTGCAAAGTTTCAGCTCGATTGGATCACGGGAAAAGGGTTAAAAATCGATCCAATTTTTTTTCGGTGGACAAGCAGACGCTATGAGTTAAAAAAGAAAGGAAGTAAAAATGCTAAATCATAATCATATATTTCATTTTAAGAATAATCAAATAATAAACGACCTATTAAAGAAAAATTCATTACATATTACCGACACAAGTATCATACTTCCCTTGCGCATAATATATTTCCTGTTTGCCCCGCCTCACCGAATTTTCTATAGCTTTTCTAAAGATCGTCGTATTTCTATAGATCTTTTCAAACATACTCTGAATTTTATTTCAAGTTCTGACAATGTTCTTTTGCTTAATAAAATAAAAATATATTCAAAACAATTATATTATTTTATTCACTGCATTTTATTTCATAACGCAGTTACCTTATGCGCTTTTTAAACACCGTTTTTTTATATTACCCGTATGTTAAAACTGGCATCTGTTATTTAAAAATATTATATCTTTTCGCTACTTTGATAAGACAGAAAATATTCTAAAAAAATTGCAAAAATTATTTAAAAAATTGACTGATAAAAATATAGTTTTAATTTTAAATCCTTTATGTACGAGATACAATTTGTTTACGCTGGATAACTCAAAATCATTTTACAGAATAACAACTAGCTTTTGTTTTGTAACAATTTTAAATAAGGAGATAAATTCTAAAGTATCCATGATTTAAATAATTTAGAATGGTACCAGAAAGTAGCCACTTGCTCGAACATCTGAGATAATTTTGCATATTTTTTGTAGGTGTGTGTATATTATGTAACATTAAAATGTATGTAAGAATGCATTGTCATCGACAATTTCAACAATGTCCAATATTTCAGCTCGATTGGATGACGGGAAGTGTGTTCATTTTCACTTCCAAGATTTTTCCACAAGAAATCAAGCAAGATCGGCTTAACTTAATATAACGGATTTAAAAACGATGCATTGTGTGTTTTTGATTATTTAATAATGTATATATAATATAAGAAGTATTTATTTTACAGTATTTTTATTTTCTATCAATGTTTATAACTATCCTTACTGAATATTAATTAAAAAATATTACTAAATTTACATTGGTTAATTCATTTATCATTGTTACTATTTTAAAATGGCGACGAGATTTATTTTGGTTGCAGGCCTGGTGTTCCGATCAACACAAAATTATTTGCGAAAGACTACACAATGATTGAAGGTAAAAGTATATAAGTGTACAAATAAGTTTCCGCCGTTTTCTATCAAAAATTGGGCATCTATTGTGAAAGAACTGAACCTACTGTTTTATTCAAAGTATTGTCCATCGCTTGCCACTAATTTCTCTCATGTTTCTGGCAGCATACGGATACCGCGTCGGAAGAATGCTTCATCTTTTGAGGCTATCCACGAATCGACTTAATTTTTGGTATTTTCGTATGATGTGAAGTGTTGCTCAGACAGGGCATGCGCCATCGATAGAAACAAGTGGAAATCAGAAGAAGAAATGTCTGGTGAATACGGCGGGTGGGGTAAAACTTCCCAATTGAGTTTTTCCAAATAGGTTTTGACTGCAGGAGTATAATTGTCGTGTTTGGAATAGTTTTCCTCGAGTGATCGACTCAATCTCATCAATTGTGTTTCGTAGACAGCCCCAGTAATGGTTTCGTTCGTCTTCGTACGCTTTTGGCCTTCCACTACGTTCTTTGTCTTCGATGACAAATTCACCGTTCTTAAACTCACCATAAATATGCTTCTACAAGCAATCGATGCGTTTCAGCTGCAGATTTCTTCAAATTGATGAAGTAAATCAAAAGTTCCCGCAAATAACGCTCGACATTTTCGCACACAAAAAAATATATTATACTGATAAAAAATCACTAATATTTTAAGGTGATGTTGTTGACAGATGTCCAACCTTACGATAGTGACGTTTTTACATTACAATTTTAACCATAACTTACTGGTGGCGCCAACTTTTGTCAAACAGCGGAAACTTATTTGTACACCTAATATATATAGAATAAATATAAAGTATAGCAATTTAATGCATTCAGTTTATGAAAATCGTAAAATATATCCACAGAAATACTTCCAACAAAACAAAGACCGTCTTATGGAGCCATCGCTCCAGAGTACTTGAGTGAGGATACATTCCACCGGGCAATAGCTCCCGTATTGACTTGTGCACAACTTTTCGGCCTCATGCCGGTGTCTGGAGTTCTTGGGAAAGACCCTTCTTGTTTGAAGTAAGTTTACGACGAGAAACTAAACCGTGTAGTGATAACCGAGAGAAGAAAAATAAATAAAAACACCCCTCTTTGAAAAGTCTACGTTTATTTAAGTTTTAAATAAATAAATGTATGTGTGCCAAGACACGATGTTCAGGTAAGTTTTTAGTGACCTCTTGATTCCCTTCAGGTATCACAGGATGAAAATTCATCCAGCGATTGTCTATCCGCTCAGCGTCATCTGTTTTCGTCCTCTGAACCAATGTCATGTGGTGTCTATCATCCTGTGTAAGAATTTATAACTATTATTAGAACACAACAATATACCACTTCTGTATATCTTCCCGAGCAGGTCCGCCTTCTGGAATGGCCGCGTCCTTTCGTTCGGCCTCCCGCGACCGGCACATTGACACACACATGCACACGCACCCACACACACACACACACATTCACATAAATACACATACACATATTAACACACGACCGCATACAACACGTACGCACGTACATTGAGATACACTACACCTCCTCATTGCCATTTTATTTTATTGGCGTATTCATTTTATCTAAACTACTCTGTCTATTCATTTTTTTCACACGTTCCTTTTCCTGTCTCATCATGGAATGCCCATCATACATGTCTTTTTCAACCTGCCTTTTGTTGAGAGTCCATGTTACAGAAGTATAGTGAGGCGGTTCGTGCCTACACAGCAGGTCCGATTTCGGCTTATCTTCCCAGACTATAACTTGACCCCGAATTGTCTCCACGTGTGGTAACTTACAAACGCCCCGCCGTCTACAGTAAGAAATCGTTCTTGGGATCGATAATTTGAGTACCCCGTGTCATACGGGTCGTCTATCAACCAAACAAATAAGAGTGTGCTGATAAACAATAATCATGGGAATCGCTCGAGAAATTTCTCATCGCGGGGCATGTGTATGTATGTATTGTATAATCAATTTACACTCTGGCAACTTTTGTTTTGCGACAGGGACGCCCTCCCTCGCACGCCAATTTATACTGGTGGCAATTTTTTTAACAATTTTTTTTAGATTTTTTAAATAAAATAAATACATATTTTACATACATTTTATTCCTTAGGAACCGACATGTAAAATTACCGTCATTTTTGACGGGTTACAGCTAGTTTTAATCACAATGTCACCACAAAATTCAAACCTTCATTCAGAAGAAAAAATATTCTTCGAACAATTAAATCTTAATTTCCTTATGAAATTGTGTTTTTCTTATGTAATTATATTTATTTTTCATATTCCAGCAAACATGTAGAATATCAAACATAATAATTTATTTGTCTATCCGTCTATCTGTCTGTCCCCGTAACTACGTGTAACGTCCGTAATTTTATTCGAATTCACGGCTAAAAAAACGAATTTAAACGGCCGGAGATGGGGCTTGAACCTCGGGCCAGCGCAGCGCCCCGAACCGCCCGCTCACCGTCTGTTGCCACGGCTTAGAAAATACGCGAACCAATGTTCCGTCATTTTCGACGAGTTGCAGCTAGTTATAATGTTAATAATTTAAATATAAAAAGCCTATAAGAACGTGGATAATTTGAAAAAAAAATGTTCAGTTTGGATCATCGTTAGTAATTTAAAAGTTTTTCGTGGTAAACTTTTTGCACTCCAGTTTAAATTCCTTTATATTCACAGTGTTTTGTATTGTTTTCGGTAGGCTACATCTTTGTGACGTATATATTTTTTTTCTGAAGACCTGTTTGTACTGACGCCATCTCTTGTTTTATATGAATGAAAATCCTTTTTTAGTTTGATTCTGTTATCTAAGTATTTGGGCAATGATTCATGTCTAATTTTAAATATTTGTAGCAAAACATTATATTTTATTCTTTGATTTACTGATTCTAATTTAAGATCATTCAACATTTTTGTTATTTTTTTCTTCTATTGCATTTCAATGTTATCTAGTCATGGACTACCCAACCAAAGACATTCAATGTGAACTACCCTGGAGACTGCTATATGCGGATGATGTCATTATAGCAGCTAAAACACAAGAAGAGTTACAAAACACACTATCACTTTGGGTAGCGGCTTTAGAGAGTCATGGTTTACGCATTAGCAGAAGCAAAACGGAATACATGAAATGCGTATACAGTAAAAAAATACAAACAGATCAGCCCATACACGTCGATGGGCAGTAACTACCTGAAGTGAAAGAGTTTAAGTACCTAGGCTTAGTACTCACAGCCGATGTAAACATTGACGCTGACCACACATTCAAAATAAGGTCGAAGCTGCGAATCGCGTTCTTGCAGCCCTCTACCCACTGATGAGCCTGAACAGCAAACTGGCCACAGACAGCAAACTACTCCTATACAAAGCCGTAATACGGCCCATCCTCACATATGCAGCCCCCGTCTGGGGCCACGCCGCACTCATGCACACTAACAAACTTCAGATTTTGCAAAACAATGCCATCCGGATAGCTCTGGGTTCGCCGCGTTGGATCAAAATCACACAACCACACCACGACTCAGGTATTCCTCCCATAAGGGAATTCATTAGACAAACCGCTGAACGATTCTATGCAGGCATCCCAACCCATCAAAATCCTTCCATAAACACTCTGTCGCGCTACGACGAGAACATCCCAAGAAAATTCAGGAGACCTAAAATGGTCCTCCTGCGGGACCTCAACCCCCGGGATCCCCCACCTGCGCCACCCCCGCAGTAACAATCCCCCCCAACCCCCGCAAGTGAGGTAAATTAATCTCTCACCTCACACAATGATGAAAGAGCAAGGGGTCCTTTGTGACCCGGTATTCTGCTGGTCACGAGATAAAAGTAAAAGTAAAATTGACGCTGACGTAACCCACAGAACCCGTGTAGCATGGCAGAAATGGAGATCGCTGGAGATCGTTTAGTACTGATTCTTGAGCATGCCTTCGTTACTTATAATATGCTGGAACAATAATCATTATGCGGGAGAATCATAGTTTAAGCGCTTGTTCAGACACAGCGGGAACCGTTCAGTTTCAGAATCGCGTTTCAAAACACGCGATTTGTGTCATCTGTTCACACAGCCGCGGTTAATAAGCGATTTGTGCGCGCGAAAATAAACGTCAGTTTGACAGTTCCGGTACCGTTCTTCATCTTTGAATATCAGAGATATATTCGCTCATTACTTTATTAACGACGGCCGTGTTCCATGGCAAGACACACAAATATCATTCTGTCAGTTCATTTTTGGTGAATAAATACCTACTTCCCTAAAATACTCTTTTTTTACACCATTTCCAAATATCTCCACCAACTCCTGCCAAGCTTGGTTCGAGGCATATTTGAGTAATCCTCACACTATTACAGGTGTTTTCTACCATATTACAGGTCTTTTCTCCACTTCATCAATAAAAAATTCAGTGTCAAAGCGATCCATAACCATAGAAAAGAGAATATAATCCACGCGTGCTCCTGTTGTGACATGGAACCGTGCGGTGCCCGCAACGCGACTGAACGCTCTCGTAAGGCCCCATAGTAATGGGATCGTGCGGGCGCCGTGCGGGTCTATTTTCTAGCGGTTGGATTGCGGGCACCGCAGCGGTTGACTAACCGCACGGTTGTGTGTGAACGATCACATACAAACCTAGGTAAATGAGACCCGCACGGATCTCATGCGATTCTGAAACGGCACGGTTCCCGCTGTGTCTGAACAAGCGCTAAGAGCTATAACGCTCTCACCCGCGCCTCGCGGCGGTTAGCGGACGCGGGCGCGCGGGCCGTGCGTTGTCTCTCGCGGGTCCCGCCTCCCGCCGCTCAGCCGGGTAGCGAGGTCTCCAAATTAATCTGGCGGCGGTACAAGCTGTGGCTATTTGGCTCTTGTACAGGTTCATAGTAAAAAGGGGAAGTAAAAAGCGTCGCAAACGAAAACCGAGATACTGGGTCCATCCTTTGCTACAACAAAAAAATACAAATGGAGCGTTCGTAATATTTTATAGAAATCTGAGAAAATTTATTTTTCAACAAAAGTTTTTTTAACTATACGAGAATGCCTAGTTTTTTTTCGAAAAATTACTAAACAAAATTAAAGGAGAAATAACTGGAATGACTTCAAACATTCCTCCAAAGATATCAACTATTTCTTTCCACATTTTTATTTTTAAAATGCGATCACTTTACTCTACAGATTTCATGTCCCACAAGGCTGAGCGGTTTTCTATTTCAAAAATATACTTTTCCGTATCAAAATCCATTTTTATGTACGCAAACCTCCTTCTGAATGAAAGAAACCGCGCGAGAATGCGGTGCGGTGTCTCCCATACAAGTCTGTACAACTGGACACCCGCGGGAGTCGAGTTCTCCGCGCCCGACAGCGGTTCCCGCCCCACCAGGAGCCCGTGCGTTGTCCCCCATACATCGCCATACAAACAGACAACCGCGCTACCGCCTCCCGCCGCGGGACGCGGGTAGTGCGTTGTCCACCTTATATATTAATTCACTTGCAGGTGTGTGATACGTATATGTATATAATTCTTTTATTTGAAAATAACGTCGAAAATTACTTAAACGTTGGTTTCAGATTCAAGTGGCTTTCTTGGCGAATGTTTTACAGCATGCTGATCCTGACGTCCATCACTTTATTGGCGTTTGCTTGTATATTCAAATCCATCGAGTCAGGTTATTCCTTCGATAACTTTGGCAAGTATTATACGTGTCTTTTATTTTTTACTTATACAATTTATTTTACAAAACATTTTTATATTTATTTTTAATTTTTTATTTATTTAATCACTAACTTCAGGGCTTTTGTAAAAAACAAGTGTATATTAAATTAATTAATACTTCAAACAAAATGTCTAGAAAATGTTACATAATGAATGCCCAAGAAATACAAAAATAAAAAGTAAAAAGCAAATTAATTTGTTGGTCTTGTGGTTAAGACTCGTGATCCAATGGTCGCGGGTTCGAACCTCACTCCAAACCATCTAGTTAGTCCAATTTTCATAGCACAAGCGTTTAGCTTCGTTTGAAAATAGTAAGAATATTAATGTGATACGTATTCTGTGTTCGCATCTGTATTTAAAAAAATATACATATCAGTAGCCAATACAAAAAGATAAATATAATATAAAGTAGAAAGCGAGTATATAGCAATAGCAGAAGCTTAAAGAAAGCATAATATAATAAAAACTACAAAAAAATAAATAATATAAAGTAGAAAGCAAGTAAACAGCAATAGCACAAGCTTATTTATTTATTTATTTAATGTTTATGGAAGACCAACAGCACAAAAAAAAGCATAGAAAACATTGATACAATATAGATGGCCAATTACAGGTCTCCACATTTAGAAATATGTCAGTAATGATAAAAAAAAGAAACTTAATTATTACGTGGAAAAAAATTCAGCACTCAAAATTTTTCTTAATCTTGTGTGGCTGCACTCGAACAGATCAATATCCAATAATCTTATCAGTTTATTGAATGCATCGCACACCCTCAAGAAATATGAATTCCGACGATAGTTGGATGAGGTAAAATCAATGTGAAAGACTGGGTTGTGTCTACGAGATCTGCAGGGAACATGGAATTTTAGTCTATTTAATAGTTCAGGACAGTCGACGTTGCCTGATACAATTTTTAGTAGGTACATCAAATCACCTATATCCCGACGTCTGTATAAAGGTAGGATGTGATATTTTTTGCATGAACTGTCATAATCGTCAGAAACGCAAGAGAAGCATAATACTACAAAAAAATACATACTAGTTAGTTATACCTTTTTGATATTTATTTTTTCAAAACAAAATATAAAATTACAAAAATCATATTTGTTCCAAACATTTCTTTATTGAAATTTTTCAATAATTAAAATATATATTGGCGAGTTAAAATAATTAAAATATATATAGTTGTTGGTCTTTCTCACATAAAATAATAAAGAACACAATTTTATTAAATGAATAAACATGTAGACAATTTAAAAACAGTATCAATTTAGAAGACATTTTCATCATGTACAGTATTTGCCAAACTATTTGTAAAATATTGAAGTTTTATAAATCCGCTTAAGAATAAAATATTTTGGAAGAAAGAACCCTTTTAAATATGATTGAAATTATAAAGTTGGTGGCAAAAACGTCAAGCTGCTCGTATCTGTTTGCTAGCCTAGGAAGTCTTTGCAGTGGGGAATTAAAAACGTAGTTGGTGGCTACAGTTTCCAAGACAAAACCTGTAAGACTTCTTGTTCGCAGATTGAGTTGAGTTGAGTCTAACAGTTGAGGACAGTCGATAGATCCGTTTATTAATTTGTGTAAAAAGATAATGATCATCACTATTCTTCGAGTCACAATAGCTTATCGAGAAAGAAAAATGATCTAAGAATGTTGTAATCAATGTTACTCGACTGTATGTCAAGCTTATAATCATTGATAGATCTAAGAAACTTATTTTGGACTCTCTCTATATTACTCATGTGAACTATGTAATAGGCTTAGCCGATTTTTTTTTCAATCCTGCTACTCTAATAGCGAACATATTGGTGCCAAATGACGTCAAACAACTACGTGTGTATAATACTATTGAAATTGAGTATCATCTTCCGTCTCCGGACGGCCTCAAAGTTTCGAGAAAACAATTTTTTATCATATTTTCTGGCTGGTATAAATGTTACTGCACGTTGAGATAAAACCCTTATTTTAATGTTTTCGTGCACGAAATTTAGTATTTTACTATTAATAAAAACAAAATAATAATTTTATGGCATTGTTTGACAGTCAGGAGAAGGGGAGCACCGAACTACGCTCGTTCGCAACGACTCGTGTATTAGTATATTGTATATTGTATATAGTGTATTAGTATATTGCTCGGACTATTTACGAGAAAGCTCGCGCTTTTAACCGAACTCGGAAATCATTCAAATGTACTGTGTTTTTTTTATTGATCTTCAAGACAATATGTTGCCGACTTCCGAAGAAATTATGAAGTTTTACGACACATATTTCAGAAAATAGCTGACATTGTAAAAAATAGATAACATATAGATAAGAGCTTTCATTTCTACAGTTAGGTACATTTTTACGAATTGTACAGATGTTAAATACAAAATACAGATATTAAAATACCATAAAGTTCAAAGTACAAAAAAATCCTTAAATCTCACCCTAGGATACCGAAGAAAAATAAATAACGAATTCTATCGCAGTCTACTGCGATAGAATTCCTGACAATATAATGATAATTTAGTTTCTTTAGGAGGCCTTGAGTTCTACGGTAACGCATTCCTAACGCACATCGCTTTCCTCCGCCTGGCCCCCTATTGGCCGAAGCTCAGCGCCGCCATCGCCAAGGAAGAGGTGAAGAGGGCGCCCCGCCCGACCAAACACCGCCCCCTGTTGGTAAAATTCTGCGTCTTCGGTTTTTCTGTACTTTTTTTCGCTACAGGTAAGATTGTGTTTTATTCAATTTTTTCTTAATTTATTTATCGAGTTTATACTTCTTTATTTATTTATTCACTTTTTGTCAATGACGTCCATCTCTTTGCTGGCGTAAAATAGGGATTTTTTAATCTGCGGATATCTCTTTAGTTTTCAGTTGTTGCGGCTGGTTTGTTTCGCGCTTTCTCATGTTCAAATAGTTCTGCATTTCGTTGCATTTTGGTGGTTGTGCTGTGAGATGTGATGCGCTGTAGTGTAGAAGAAGTATAACTTATAACTTGCATCCAATTACAGTACAGGCACCCAATTTTTGTTTAATCACCCTTAGAGCTTTTACGTGAAGTAAATATTATTTTACAAAATAATAATGCAATATTCACTGTAACTTAAATATATTAAAATAAAATAAAATTTAAAATCTGGCTTTTTTATTTTTCAACTCCTTAAATACTAAATTTAAAGGTATTAATATTTCAAAATGCCTCGAGAATGATTTTGCAAAAAAAATTTCACTACTTCAATAATTTAAGGGTCAGTTAAGCCCCACTACCCTTCAGCCAGGCCTTACAAAAGAAGTATTGTACAAGTTTTCACGGTGCCTCAAATACCTACCCAAAAATATCTACCAGCTCTTGGACTATAATGAAATATGTGATTACAATTGGTAACATTTGAAGTTAAAATTCGGCAGAGAAGTGCGTGCGCCGTTGTGTCGTCAAACTGTGCTGTAGTAACGACTATCTCGATACGAAGTGGTCTAAATATGGGCTAGCACTTTTAATTTCGAATTTTTTTCTTCAAATTTAGAGATAGAGAAGTCAACGCTATTCGGTTCCCATTTGATAATTTAGTTTTTACAATGATATCTGAACTTTTATTAGAATATCAGGCTTTAGGTATTTTAAGAAAAAAATAAAATAATAAGACTACTAAAATCAACGTACTTTTTGGTGGTCTAAATATGGGTTCTACAGTAGATGGCAGCTCTTTCATTAACAAGAAGTCCTACTAGCCTATATTTGGATCACTGTCCATATTTAAAACACTTGCTCTATTGAAGACGAGAGCGCCACTAGTATTCGATGCTATTACAGAAATTCGAGTGTTTATAACATAGAACTGTTACATACTCCAATCCGAATATTCGAACCTCGAATATATTCGCCTGTTTTTAAGTATTCGTTATTCGAATACTTTAAAAAGTATTCGTGAAGTATTTGCGCATATTCATATTATAAGATTTTTAATATTTTTCTAAACGAAACAAAGGTTTACGAACCCTGGAAGTCATATGCAAGCATTTTCAGGTATACGATTTTTTTCTCCAGAAGAAGCGCTATCGGCTATGTGGAGGTCGGACATTAAAGATGTAAACGCCGTAAATTGTCGGACATCTTTTGCATTTGCCTTTTTTAAAAGTCTTATGCTTATCATTATTGTTTTAATAAGCAATTACGGTTAACACACTTTGTTTTGCCAAAGCTGGAGTCGGCTTTCTATTATTTTTTGTATTAAGCTTTCATAAATACTTGAGCCGACAAACAAGAAGTTATATACAAAATAACTTTAAAAAACTTGCACGTGGGGTGTGAGATATGAAGAAATATAAACATATCTAAAATTTTGTCAGTTATCGAGAGAATGCTGACTGGTCTGTATCTAATTTTTTATTGTTTTTATATATGAATATTTACAAAATTGAATTTTTTTTTTGTGTTTTTTTTTTAAATTTGTATATCTAAATTCAACATTATTTTTTAATATAGTTTTTGATGTTTTTTTATAACATATTTTTAAAAATTAAAATAAATAAATTCTCTACAATTATTATGTTTTTTTTAAAATATATATAATGTATTTATCTGTATTTATCATCCGAAGCAAATTATTCCTTCCTTAAAAATTTTACGAATATATTCGTATATATATTCGTATATAATATTTAGAGGCTCTACGATACAACGTAACACGATTTAATAAACTCTTCACATTCACTTTTGCAGTGGAACACTCACTGTGCATTGCATCTGGAATATCCGCGGTATACGAATGCAATAAACATTTACCGATAGATTACAAATATTACACTTCTGCATATCCGCAAATATTCAGTTACACAAGTTACTCAAAGTGGAAAGCAGTAATTACGCAAGTAAGATTGCATATTTTTATGACTTACATGTATTTAATACAAGCTTACATGCATCTTTTCAAAATTGTGATTTTGGATGTGAATCGTGTGAAATTGAAATTAATTTTATTTGCAGATTGCTAATTTGGCGGCAACGTTCCATTGGAGTTTAAAAGATCTTTTCATCGTCTTGGTGAGTGTTGAACTCACAAACCGCTTGGAGCATCTCAACGACTCTTTAGATGTAACCATTGGAAAGGTACATGTTGTAAATTAACTAAATAGTAACTCCGTATGAATTCATTAACATGAAGGAGTCATAGATAATGATGGATATATTTTACTGGGAAGTTTTTAGGAATGTTTTACTGGGAGTACTCAATGGCGTATCTCCAAACATTGTCAAATATGATCAGGTTCGTGCGACAAAGACACATTGCGAAAGAGATTTAGGTATAATTTATTATATCATAAAGGGTTGGGGGAGGGAAATGTAGCAAATATTTTCGGGATAAATGCAAGACGTGGGTTTGCGAGCTGTATGAAATATTAACTAATCTTCCGGTATAATTGAGTGTCCTGATTTCAAAAATGTCATAAAATAATCCCGCACTCTTATATTAAACGAGTAATTCCAATTTAAAAATCGTAATGATTTCCTTAGTAAGTTTGACAGATCAACCTTTTCTTTTGAATTTTTACACGCATCTATGGATAAGATATGAAGCATAGATAAAGAAATATAAAGTGGACCATTCACTATTCTGGTCGGTGGACTGTTATGTAGGATAGTAATGGGCCGCTTAGTAAGAATTTGCAAATTTTTTGTACAAGCTTTTATTTGAATTGTCTCGAGTGCCTTTGTTAAAAAAAGTTAAAACAATTATTTTCCAAAATTGAAAAATTGTTACATTTTTGTTTACATAAACGCGTACTTTCCCATGAAAATACAGTTTCGTTTCTGTGAGAGATCTATAATATATATTGACCGAAATATGCATTTGCAGCGAATGTGCCGCCTTAACAATAATCCGCTCAGGAATCTGCGACCCAAATCTGATGATTAGTTAGTACTCACATATGTTATACCAGCACTACAAACATTGCAGACGCGTCACTTTTTCCAGAATTTCCCCGAACAATTCTGGCGAGTGACGCGTTGCGAATACGCCAATCTCGCAAAGTTAGTAGCCAAGGCGGATAGAGCTGTTAACGAGATCATTATTCTATCTTTCTCCAACAATCTCTTCAGCATGTGCGTGCAACTCTTCAACACACTCAAGTGAGTATCTATCTGCAGGTGATTTGTCTCACTACTTATTGTAAGTATATCTCTGGGAAAATTAACCTAAATTAAATCTTATTTTTTTAGTTCAAAGGTTGAACGGACTACACCGTCGATCCCCTGCTGGAAACTCGCCGATGGGTATGTTTGCTTGGGTCACTTTAAAGGGTCACATCACCTTGACATTTAAAAAAAAATCGGTATCCTTTATTTTGTCTTATAGCATGAAGTTCTTTAAATAATTTAAGTCATCACTCATTGAAAAATTCTAAAAATTGACTGTGTTATAATAATTTTAAGCTAGCGTGGTAGGTGTATTTTGGCTTGTATTGGTCAGTATTTCCTAAATTAAAAAGGCTTGTATATAATTGGTCAGTATTTTACTAATGTTCAGTACTTTAATTAAATTGTGAGTGAGTATATTAAATTAATGGTTAGTATATTCTGATAAATTTTTTTTAAATTGAAATATTTATTGAAAATAAAATAATACGTACATGTTAAAGTGAATATTAATTTTTTTTATACGTGTTTAACTGTCCCAAGAAAAGTAAAACTTGTGTTTGGGGACAGGAGTACACGATACATAAGAGCATAAATAAATAAGTATGTATAAATCAATAATGGAACAGTGTAGAGAAACACAAACATCATAAGATAAATATTAGTGACTCAAGTATACTATTATTTTCGGAGTACCGTTATTTTTTAAAATTCTAACTATGTTTTGTTTTAATTATGTATATTCGATTTGTTTCATGTATTTCTTGAATTTTGTATAGTGTTCTTCATTTCTGATATTCATTGGTGAGTTATTGAAATATTTGGCACCTACATAAGTGTAACGGTGTTGTGTGGCTGTTTTGTTGTATTTGGGAATGTTTAAACATCCTATTATTTGCACTCTCGGTCTATAAATATGAGTATTATGAGTTTTAATTCATTTATCATATTGACCATTTAAATATAATACTATTCAAATGACAATTTATCAGAATATACTGACCATTTATTCAATTTACTGACCATTTAGGTAATAAAAAAACTAAAAATTTAATTAGTCCTTATTTTTAAACGAATTAGGTACATTATTCTTTTGCGTTTTTTTTTTTTTTTTTTTTAAATTTAATGGCTTGTCACCCAGTAAAAGGATGTTATTGCCAAAAACTAGTCAATAGGTCATCGACATAAACATTACAGCTCAATGCAATTACTCTCTAAAAATCGTAGTAACACTTTCAATACTTCCCGTCGTATTTTGCGTTTTTCTCGAAACTCCATTTTCAGACTTTTGGAAGTCATATCTCGAATACTATTTATTTATTTGCCGATTTTTTTTTCAAATTTTGCATACATCTAACCAATAAGATTATCTACGATATAACATCTAACCAATAAGATTATCTACGATATAACATCTAACCAATAAGATTATCTACGATATAACTCGCGATTTTTTGTTTTGTTGATAAAATGCTTCGTTTGCTTGCACTTGCACAAAAAATCTTTTTTTTTCGATACGCTACATCATTGATATTACATTCTTTAACGAAAAAATAAATATTTCTTCATTTCACTCCTGGCGACATGATTATCTCATCCATTTGCTGCGCGCGTCGCGGAGGACCTTTGCGGGACAGCACATGACTCCGCCATTTTGAAGTGTTAAAAATCATTTGGTAATGAATAATAGTTATATAACAATATTTAAAAAAAAAAATGTATTTTTTGAGCCTCAATATGTTTTAACACCTACCTTACATTAAATAATGAATTATGTTGATGTTTTCTGGAATGGTAATAGAAATTGTGTAGACGATAATAGAAATTTATAACGATTTATTTCAATTTATTGCACATTTATATCAATTATCTATGTTACAGTAAAACTTCGTTTAATCTCAAAACATCGATTAATTCTGCCCATAATAGGCATGATGACAGTATTAAAAAAATTAAGAATAAGGGACTTTAGAAAAGAAAATAATTTGAAAAAATTCTAAGAAATGATCCAGTTTTAATATAAACATCGAGATTAATAAGATTTTCAATAAAATAAAAGTATAAAATTCTGTATTTGGCCATTTTAACTGAAACACCGATCGGAGCGAATGATGTCACGCCTAAGTAACCATCACCGTGTCTCTGAACTGTTGTCATAGGCCCGAATTCAGAGTCAAGGGTACCTTTTAAATAAATAAACAATGGCAATTATACAATTTTTTCGATTGACAGATTTTTCCATAATATTAGG